>PVJS01004471.1:39384-69217 GCA_004027185.1 Glis glis
AATCAAAACTACTCTAAGATTTCATCTGACCCCAATAAGAATGGCAATCATTAAGAAGTCAAACAACAACAAATGTTGGCGAGGATGTGGGGAAACTGGGTCTCTTCTACACTGTTGGTGGGATTGCAAGCTAGTTCAACCACTATGGAGATCAGTGTGGAGATTCCTCAGAAAACTGGGAATGGACCCACCATATGACGCGGCTATACCACTACTGGGTATCAAACCAAAGGGATTGAAACCAGAAAACTACAGTAATATATGCATACCCATGTTCATAGCAGCACAATTCACAGTGGCCAAATCATGGAACCAACCTAGGTGTCCATCAACAGATGAGTGGATTACAAAATTGTGGGAAATACACACAATGGAATTCTACTCAGCAATTAAGAAGAACAAAATAACATCATTTGCAAGAAAGTGGAAGGATCTGGAGAACATTATGTTAAGCGAGATCAGTCAATCACAAAAAAAGAAGGACATATGTTTTCATTAATATGCGCAACCTAAGGAGTAGTAGGGTCACACAAGGGATTCTGGTTGATAATGGAGAACCCTCAGCGGAACAAGGGAAGTGGTACAAGGGAAGGGGGAGGGCAAGAAAGAAGGGAATTAATGGAATTACTATCATAAATAATATGTATATGTGAAAATATACCAACATCATTCTTGGTACTTCATACAGGTGGAGGGAGGTGGGGGGGCACTAAGAGCTGTGTGCATATATGTTAACATCAAATAGATATTCATTGCAATGTAAGACTCCAATGCACCAATAAAAGCACGTTAAAAAATTAAAAAAAGTAAAACACAGAAATTAAATTATGTATAATTGTAGAAAATCTGAAAAGGACTTCAGAGAACTAAAAGAATCACCAAACACATATTCTGAGAAGCCAAACATTACCAGACACAAAAGTGTGGCCGTGAAGCTAGACTGGTCTACAAGTACTGTCTATTGGCCCAAAGTTGCAGCCACTTTTGGTTATCGGTGTAAAAAACAAACAACAAAAATACCAACAAAAGTTTCTTAATGAAGAATGTACAGCTATTTAGTGCATAATTAAAATTAAAATGTTATTTGGATCCACAATAGCCAAAATATTCTTGAAAAGATTAAAATTGAGGATTCACACTTCACACTTCCCAACTGAAAAATATTACAAAGCTATAATAACTGAGACAAAAGTATACTTTCATGAAGTTTTACATATCAGTAAAGGAAATAGAATTGAGAGTTCAGAAATCTGACTTCACAATGATGGCAAGTTCATTTTCAATAGGGATGCAAAGACAATTCAGAGAGAGAAGAGCTTCCTCAATGAACAGTGTTGGGAAGACTGGATATACACATGCACAAAAATGAAGTTGAACTCTCTCATTAAACAATGCACAAAAATGAACTCAAAATGGATCATATATTTAAATGTATGTGCGAAACCTGCAAAACTTGTTGAAAAAACATAGAAGTATATCTTCCTGTCCTTGAATTAGACAATGATTTCTCAGCTGTAACATCAAAAGGACAAACAATAAAAGAAAAAAAAATCAGATGAACTTCATAAAAGTGAAAAACTTTTGTACATCAAAGAACACCAGTAAACTGAGTGTGGTGGCGCACTCTTGTAATCCCAGTACTTGGGAGGCTGAGACAGGAGGCTCAAATAGTGAGGCTCTCATCAACCTAGTGAGGACTTGCTTCAAAATAAAATAGGGCTGGGGAGGTAGCTTGGAGGTAGAATGGCCCTAGGTTCAATCCCGAGCACCACACACACTAAAAAAAAAAAAAAATTAAGAAAGTAAAACAACAACAACCCTTAGAATGGGAGAAAATATTTGCAAATTATATACCTAGCAAAGGGTTTGTATTGATAATTTATAAATTATTCTTGCAACTTACCAAGAAAGGCCAACCAGTTTGAAAATAAGAAAAGTATTTAAGTAGATCCTGTAGGTAAAAAATCTTCAAAGATCCTGTATGTAAAAATGACCAATAAGCACTTGAAAAATGTAACCTCATTAGTCACTAGGTAAATGCAAATCAAAGCCATCACAAGTAAAACCATAAACAAAAATACAGATATTAACAAGTTTTGGAAACCTCAAACCTCCCTGAGCTGTAGGGTAAATTTAGGATGGTGCATGCATCTTGAAAAATAGTTTGACAGATCCTCAAAATGCTAAACATGGAGCCAGTTACCATATGACCCAGACATTCAACTCATATTTATGTACCCAAGAAAAATTAAAACATATATCTACACAAACATGATATGTTTGTGAGAGCATTATTCATAATAGAAAAAAAGAAGGTAGTATAAATGTCTATCAACTGGTGAATAAACAATATTTGATATATACATATAATGGAATATTGTTAGACAATAAAGTGTCAGCACATGCCACCTCTTGAATTAACATTGAAAACATTATGCTTGATGAAAAGAATCCATCACAAAAGACCGTATAATGTGTCATTCCATTTGTGTGAAATTCCCAGAACACGAAAATGCATAGAGACAAAAAGCTTATTACTATTTTGCCTAGAGCTGCTAGTGAGTAGGAATTGGAGTAGGGGAAGGGAATGCAGAATGATTGCAAATCTGTTTATGATTTTTTTGTTTGATGTATTTGAATACTTTATAACTGGATTGTGTTGATAATTGCACATCATGAATATATATAAAAAACTCTGTCCTTTTTGAACACTTTGGGTAAATTTCATGTTATGTATATTTTAATAAAATGATTAGAACATCATTCTGTTATTCAAAATAATTTAAAATGATCTGTTTTATTGGTTTTTATCTGTTTCTTATCCCTATACCTATGTATGTATGCTATGCACCTATGTATAAAAGAGAATTTTGCATTTAACTGACTTAATTTATTATATCTTCTATTTTTTCCTGTTTTTACTATCATTCCTTATAAACTTTGATGACATGGTTCTTTAGCCTTCTTAGGTAAAATATTTTCACTTTTTTTGTTTTATTTTATTCTTTGCATGTCATCACATTCTTTATCTAGAAGTGTTATTGAAATTGAAAGACGTAGAGGAAATGAAAAAAGAAATTGATTAAGTCTTCATTAGTTTATTAAAATCTGCTGAGATTCTGCATATAACTCCTAGGAATATGTGATCTGGAGATTTTGAACAGCTCCTCTTATTGAGGTCTGCAGTAGTTGATTTCAAATGCACATAGTAATAATTCTCAAGTAAAATTCATCATGGAATATAGGGAACCCAGTGGAAGTTACTACTGAAGTATTAACACATATAATATTATTTATAATAAAATTTTACATATAGTATTGTGCAATTGGCAGAAAGAGAAGATATTATTCATAGAAGCTCTATTTGATGAGTTGTGATTTATGACGATATACTTATTAATTTAAAAATAAAAACTTTATAAAAACAAAATAAAATGCAAAGGTAGTACCTGTATGTACTTACATAGATATTTTTAAAGTCAGATTAGTTGGCCCATTACTTTTGTATTTAGTTATTTTCTCAAGAGTGCAAGTTTGCTATAACAGGTAAAATAGAATAGTTATCCTCATATTCTTTCAGTGACATTATTTTTTAACTACTTAATTTCTTGCCTTCAATTTCCCTCCATTTTTTTTCAGTTAATCAGCCCCTACTGTTTTTTTTTAATTCAATAAGAATGGCTAGCATTTAGAGCTTAAACATAATTTATAACCTTTCTGAAGTAGCCATCTTACAATCATGTGGAGGCAATTAATCTGCAGATTATTAATGACCCTGGATGCATATAACCTTAATTAAAAATGTTCTTTGGCATAGAGAAATGAGAGCAATAAGAAACAGTAGAATTTCAATGAAGTTTTAAAAATGAGTATGTTGGACTGCTTTCCTTTAGTTTCTTTCTCTTTATTTATTTATTTATTTATTTATTTATTTATTTATTTTGCGGTACTGGGGATTGAACGCAGGGGCTTTCTACCTCCGCGCTACACCCCCGGCCCTATTTTTTATACTTTATTTTGAAACCAGGTCTCACGAAGTTGTGGAGGGCCTCACTAAGTAGAGAGAGAGAGAGAGAGAGAAAGAGAGAGAAAGCTGAGGCTGGCCATGAACCCGGATCCTCCGGTCTCCGCCTCCCAAAGTACTGGGATTACAAGCGTGTGCCACCACGCCCGGCCTGTTTCTTTCTCTTTAGTGAAAGAACCATGCCAAACAATAATATTGTAATATGCATTATTTCTGTATATCTATGCATATCCATACATATATACACATATGCATTTGTGTGAAACAAAAGTCATATTGCATTTTCTTAGTGTGATAGATGGAATGAATACATATCTGGAAATAAACTCTGTTCTTCTCATAAGTTAAAATATATTGATTTTAGAAGCTATGATACTTGAAAAATTAAAAAAATACTATTATCTTTATCTGCATATATAGATATTTCTAAAGTAAATTGAGTTGATTCATTAATTTTATATTTAGAAAACTTCTCAAGAATATAAGTTCACTATAATAGATAAAATAAAATCATTAACTTAGCACTGCAAATAACATTACTTTTGTAACTATTCCTTTTCTTATTTTCAATTTTCCTCCATTTCCTCAGTTAAAAGCAACCTCATAACCCCCAAAAATACAAAACTAAAAGTTCATCTTTAAAATGAACTCTGTGACTTGTTTTTACAAAAAGTATTTACGGTTTCTCTCCATTTTCTTACTATAGTCACCAATTTGAACAAAAAAAAAAACTGGATTTTTTTTTGACAAGTCAAATTAACCCATTTTGCTTAAATCCTTGCTATGGAATTAGATCAATTCTAGGTTTTTCACTATGCTTAAGAGGACATGGAAACAAGCTCTTTCCTTAAACAGAACTTAGAACCTTATGGAAAGATGCCCAAAAAACATGTGAGAATAAATCAGAAGAGAACAATTCTAAGTATATCTGGTTTTGTAGGAGTCAATTTTGTCCCTAGAAGATAAATTTTGAAATACCAAAGTAATTTTTTTAAATTTCTCAGTAAAACAGAAAAGGGATAATAATAAAAAAAGTTACTTTTTAAACTCTCAGCAGAAATGCTGACTACATTTAAGCTTGCATTTTACACAGAAAATATTATGAAGGTATATTAAAGATTTTGCTAACAAATTTGATTATAGTAATACTTACATAGTTTGCATGATAGTTTAGTCTTGAACTAGTGCCACGTATTTCATCACTGAGAACGAAAGTTAAGGCAATAGGATAGTCCATAGTGAATTTCTTATATCATAAATGCATAATAATATTTATTACTTTATACTTTATGAAAGAGCACCCAATATAGCTTTAGAGATAGCATCTAGAGTATTATCAAACAGCGATGAACAAAGTTCTTATTCAACACTAATTTTACTCACATATATTAATTGTGATAATTGTAATAGAATTAATTTTGATATTGCAAGTTGTAATGCTTAGCTTTACAAGACCAAGATCTTCAAATTAAATTTTATTGTGTTTACATAGCCTTTATATACTTTTATTGGTACATCATAGTCATACGTCATATTGAGGTTTGGTATGATAAAAATCACACATATATGTAGCACCTAGTGAATTTCCTATGGATCCCATCCCTCTCCCCCCTTTCCCAATTCATAATATTGAAATTGGTATTTAAAGCTTCAGGAATGTACATAGGATCATTTGAACTGATTTTTTCTTCAAGCCTCTTCCCTCCCCACTCCACCTCCCTCCCAGATCGCTTTCCACTCTTTTATTGGTATTTCTCCTAATTTATCTGAAGTCTCTTGTTTCCCAGTTTCTTTCTTGCTTCCACATATGAAGGAAAATGTATGACCCTTCATTTTCTGAGACAGGCTAAACTCACTAAGTGTAATCCACAGCCTGTATTTAGATAGTGTGTTTGAGAGAAGAACTGGGGTAAATAATGAAAGTCCCTAAATTTCCAAGTCACTTATCTGCCTAAAAATATTGATGAAGCCAACTTTATCATCACAGGAAACAATAAAGACATTGGATTTCTCACCTTTGATATGTTCAGTCTCTTTCTTCTCTTAGAAGAAGTGTTAAGGTATTTCCTTTGCCTTCCTAATTTTGTAGATATTGTTTTGCATAGCAATTACAGAAACATACCACACTTACATTATTTTTATCTAAAGGGTCAGTTCTTTCATCATATTACTTTTCTTTATTCTGGGCATTCACCAATATGATTCACCAGCATGTTAAAAATATGACCTGGCCCCATTTCTACCATCCACTTAATTTCCACTGACTTTGTGTGTGTGTGTGTGTGTGTGTGTGTGTTGTGTGTGTGTGTTATTGTCTCTTATATTCTAAAATACAAACCTGCTGGGCGTGGTGGCGCATGCTTGTACTTTGGGAGGCGGAGACTGGAGGAACCGGGTTCGCGGCCAGCCTCAGCTCTATCTCTCTCTCTCCCTGCCTCTCTCTCTCTCTCTGCTTAGTGAGGCCCTCCGCAACTTCGTGAGACCTGGTTTCAAAATAAAGTATAAAAAATAGGGCCGGGGTTGTAGTTCGGAGGTAGAATGCCTCTGGGTTCAATCCCTGGTACCGCAAAAAAAATAAAAATAAATAAAAAATAAATAAATAAATAAATAAATAAAATACAAACCTAAGTGGCAATCTAGTCTATTTTTCCTCTTCCTATTTTTATCTTCATATTAAATATTAGGTCACATATCCAACAGGATATAAAGAATATTGGGCATTTTAGCAAACTTACAAAGTCAATTTTGATAAAAGGACCCAGTATAAAACAGCATCTCCTTATGTAGGTCATTAATTAATACTAAAGATACATTAGTCTTGACTTCTACTGAGACAATATTTTTTGCAGAAAAGTCTCTTTATTGTGTCAGACACAAGCTAAAGAGGAAATTGGACATAATTGCTTATGTTCCTTTACCTGTTCTACCCATACACTATTTTATACCTTGAGGAATCTTTGAAAGGAGAAAGCAGACACTATGCAGGGATCCTTTTCAACTTTTTAAAATAAAATCTTCAAATTATTGATACATAGATTAAGAGAAAGGTAAAAAAGAAAAACTAGTTAATAGTACCAATAAATGATGTCTATACCATGATGCATTATAGTAAATCCAGGTCATACATATATTTTTTTGAGGTACCGGGGATTGAACCCAGGGGCATTCTACCTCTGGGCTACACCTCCAGTCCTATTTTTTTTATTCTTTATTTTGAAACAGTGTCTCACTAAGTTGCAGAGGGCCTCACTAAGTAGCTGAGGCTGGCCGCGAACCTGGATCCTCCAGTCTCAGCCTCCCATATACTGGGATTACAAGCGTGTGCCACCACGCCCAGCTGATATTTTTAAAAAATAATAAACAGTAATAACCACATTTCCCATGGTAATATTCTTCTGTCCCATTATAACAGTAAAAATAACAACAAAACATGAGAGCAAAAAAATAAACAACTTTTTGAAATCAATAACACTTGCATTAAGCAATTTAGCTTATAACTCATTATTCAAAAATCTATCATAAAATTGCTCTTTTTTAGAATCTCATCATTGCTCTCCAGTTTATATTTTATCATAATATTTTAATGTGACTTTCATTAAGATATATGACAGTTCATTAACTATAATAATGACCATATATCTAAAAAAGCTTTCAATGATCATTATATTAATATATCACATGTTTTATCTTCAACAATACTAAGCATTAAGTGGAATAAATAAGCATTTGACAATTTTCTCTTTCTGAAGGCATATTCTATTTACACTATTCAGATAAAGATACTGGTGCAATTAATTAAACCAGGTAATTGTTACCTGACTAAACAGATGAAATGCATATTAAGGTAAAAATGAACTTCATAAAACAGGTGTCCCACTTTAATCAGCTTAAAGAACACATCCAAAACCTTTTACCAGTCTTATCATTATCTAACCTTGCAATCTGAATTATTTTGATACTCTAATAAAAGCAATCTCTTTGAAGATGAAGTTCATTAAGCTTTATAAGTTTTTATTAATAAAGAGAATATTTCTTTCTTTTTATTTTTTTGGTGCTGGGAATTGAGTTCAGGGGTATTCTACCTCTGGGCTACACTCCCAGCTTTATTTTATTTTATATTTTGAAACAGGGTCTCACTAAGTTGCTGAGGCTGGCTTTGAACCTGTGATCTTTCTGTCTCAGCTTCCCAAGTACTGGGATTACATGCATGAGCCACCATGCCCGGCTAAGAGAATGTTTCTCAACAAACACTAGATCCCTGCTAATTTAAGAAAAAAAAAAGGCACAAACTGAGCATTCCATCTAGAGAAGACAGAATTTTTCAGAAGTTTTTGAAATATTCAAAAGTAGTTGGAGAACTGTAAAGATGAAAACAGGAAATGAAAAGAAACAAGTGTGGAATAGCACTAGACAAAATGGTAATCATGTTTGTGAAAAGATCACGAAATGCAATTTTAAGCTACTAATTAAAGGAAGCAGGGATGCACTTTCTGTCTCTGTGCCTCCTTTGACTTTGCTCATCTGCTGCCACCACTCTGGCCTGCGGAACTGAAGCTCTGCTGAGTCCCTAAGCCATTACACTTAACTGAGGTAGTGACCGTTTAATGTCGTCAGTGGAATCACATTATAGCGTCTTTTTATTACATTTATTGGTGCATTGTAGTTATACGTTTTGGTAAGTGTCAGGGTATCAGAAGCATGCATGCACACATTGCTCATTTAGCCCTCCCTCAAATCCCACCCTATTCCGTCCCCCTTCCCTCCTTTCCATGCTCAGCATAGTGATTGACTCTGATAAGTTTATGTATACATATCATGTGCATTTGTGTATTTCCCTCTTCCCCCCTCCCATCTCCCTCAGTTAGGTCGCCTTCTTTGCTCAACTAAAGTTTTCTCCTTCTTTGTCTGGGATCCCTTCTAAGTCCCATTCTCCCTAGCTTCCACATATTAGAGAGAACATCTGACTTTTTATTCTTTGTGACTGACTAATCTCACTTAGCATAATGTTCTCCAGTGCCCTCTATTTCCCTGCAAATGATGTAATTTTGTTCTTCTTTATGGCTGCGTAAAATTCCATTGTGTACATATCCCATAGTTTTGTGATCCATTCATCTGTTGATGGACACCATGACTGGTTCCAAAGTTTGGCAATTGTGAATTGTGCAGCTATAAATATAGATACATATGCATTAGGCTGGTAGTTTGGTTTCAGTTCTTTTGGGTAGATGCCTAGAAGTGGTATTGCTGGGTCATATGGTAGGATCATTCCCATTCTTCTGAGGGTCCTCCACACTGTTTTCCAAAGTGGTTGCAATAATTTGCAATCCCACCAGCAGTGTATTAGAGTTCCTACTCTCCACATCCTGGCCAGCATTTGTTGTCGTGGTGCTGCTGTGGCTCCATAAACTGTGCTAGGTAAGGAAAATTCTTTGGCCATTGAGGTACCAGTTGTCTTTATAGGATTTGTGTTGTGCTTTGGTTAATAAGGCATGTTAGTTCCTGGTGAATGAAGAATCCTGGATATTCATTACCTCATTCATTTGGTAATTTATTAAGCAAATCCTAATGAGTAACTACAACACAGTAAATTCTGATGAGTAAGACACCAACCAGGACCTTAGGAAGGTTGGGAGGGAAGAGGCATGGAGACCTTAGTTTATATTTATTGTGAGAATAACCAAAGTAGAACTAGGCATATAAATATCTTTGGGACCAAAATAGTCAGACATATGTTCTAATCACATGCATCTGGTGACTCTTTCTGAAGTATGTAAATTGAGACCTATAGTATAAGGAACTTTCCAGGAAAAAAAATTCAATAAAATAGGAGAAGGAGGAGGAGGAGGAAGAAGAGGAGGAAAAGGAGGAGGAGAAGACCTGAGGTTTAGGACATTACAGGTAGAGTTCAAGAATGTGCAATAACAATAACGCCAGGCACAGTGGTGCATGCTTGTAATCCCAGTACTTGGGAGGCTGTGACAGGAGGGTCACAAGTTTGCAACCAGCCTCAGCAACTGAGGCCCTCCGCAACTTAGTGACCCTGTTTAAAACAAACAAACAAATAAACAAATAACATAGGACTGGGGGTATAGTTCAGAGGTAAAATGTTCCTGGGCTCCATCCCCAATACTATAAAAAAAAAAGAATGTGCAATTATAGGTCAGACTTGAAAGTAAGAATTTGATTCCTGGATTTGCCAGATAATTACTGCATTGGTCAGCTGTCTATCACTGTGATAAAATATCTGAGATGTCAACTTAAAAACATGAAAGGTTGATTTTGGCTCATGGTTTCAGAAGTTTCAAGCCACAGTCACTTGGCCGCATTGCTTATGAGCCTGTGGTCATACAATACAACATGGCAGGAGTGCACAGCAGAACAGGCCTTTCCACCTCATGGCAGCCATGAAGTGAACAGAGAGAGAGGAAAGGTCAGTGGCCCTATATCTCTTTCAGAGGCATGTCTCTGGTGACCTTACTTCCTCCCAGGAGGCCACACCTCTAAAAGGTTCCACAACCTCCCAGTAGCTGGTGACCATGCTTTTAATGCATGGGCTTTTGTCAGGGGCATCCAAGTCCAAACTATAGCAGCTATGGGACATAACAAGAAGGCAAGGGATACAAAAAAAGTGGGACGGAGGGAAGATGAGGCAGATCCATCACTGGGACCGTCAAATATAAACACATCCAGATGTAGGTAAGGTGAGAATTCATTCTATTGTAGGGAAGTATAAACAGGGATGGTAGGAACTTTAAGGAAAAATGGAGTTAGTGGGGTGGGGTCAGCAGACAGCATGATTTGAGTGGGGTCCAACAGAAAATATTTCTTTCTGTAGCTGGCCAGTTCTTGGAATGAGCTGTTGATGTGGCAGTTTCTGCACCTCAATGCTTGCTCAAGTTCAGTGGTCTAGAGGAGTGAAGGCTTGGTAAACTTCGGACAAGCCAAGCAATGGGAAAGCAACGGACACATGAACTTGGGCAGGACTTGAACATCCTACCTGCTAAGAATTTGCCAGCCAGTTCTCCTTGGGAACTTAGTTCTTTTCTCTAGCTTAGTAATAGGGAGATTCGAAACTCTGAAGGGACTGATCCCTCAGTCCCACACTGCCGCCACACAGAGCACTTTGACTTCTTGTATCAAGTTTCACACTATTATTTCTACAGGGTTACATGTTCCCATAACAGTATGCACCAGACATTGTGACAATCTCAGTGGAAGCTTCTTTTCCATACGCCACCTGGTGTAGCATCATCTTCAGCTCTGAGCCAGAATTTGCTGCAAAATTACCAGCCCACCCTGAGCCATGCCAGCGACCTGCTTCTCCGTGAGTCTCCATTATCCTATCACTATATTCTGAGTAGCTTGGGGAGATTGTAGAGAGTCTATTTGTGGCTGCCAAAATTATTGCAGGATTTGCAATTATAATAGCAGAAAAAATATTGTCTGCATTGAAATGTGACTTCATAGTTTATGTATGTGGTATGCATATTGGTATGTATTACAGCTGAAAAGATACACGAAAATGCATTTTAGTCCCAAATTAAATTTGCTTATGTCATCTATTAAGCTAAATATCTTTAAATTTTAATTATTCAGGTCAAGTATGTATCTTTAGGTAATATTTTTTCTAATTCTCAGGCTATGCCCAGGTTAAGATATTCAAATTTTGGTTAAGGATTCAATAAAACTTACAACTTGCAATTTTATTCTGAATTATATTGTAATTATATTGTAAAGAATTAGTTTTTAAGCCTGGCGTGGTAGCACACGCTTGTAATCCCAGTACTTTGGGAGGCAGAGACCAGAGGATCCGGGTTCGCGGCCAGCCTCAGCTCTCGCTCTCTCTCTCTCTCTCTCTCTCTCTCTCTCTTCTTAGTGAGGCTCTCCGCAACTTCGTGAGACCCGGTTTCAAAATAAAGTATAAAACATAGGGCCGGGGGCGTAGCGCGGAGATAGAACGCCCCTGCGTTCAATCCCCGGTACCGTAAAAAAAAAAAAAAAGAATTAGTTTTTAAAAGAAATAGTACCTTGCAAAAGCTAAAGCAATTTTTAAAAGTCTTATTTATTTTTTATAATTCTAGCTAAGTTCATTGTGAGCAGAAAAATGGTGACAGAATTATAGGCCATATTTTTTAAAAATTCAGTTTTATTACTACATGCTATGATTAAACTAGGTTAACCAAATATTGCCTAGCAGAGGGAAACTGCTTTAATGATCAAGTAAGAAAGGCTTGTAATTATCTCCGAGAAACTTTTACATTATTAATTTACTTAGCAAACCACTATCTTCCTAGGGGAAAAAAAGTTTTATTTCAATCTTTCATGTTCCTACAATTAGGAATTCCAGATCTTCCGTCAATTCAGTTAAGCCCGATAAACCCATAGATTTGACACATAAAGATATGCAAACTAAATATCAATTTGTTGCAACTATGATTAAAAATGGTTGGCGTTTTTCTTGCCTTTTTATTTGAATTAAGATGGAAAAAATAAGCCAAGTTTATCAAATTTCTCTAGTTGAGGGTGCTGGAAGAATTTGCTTTTCAACAACGGTAACAAAGAGTCACTCTGAGATCAGCAGCCAGGACAGAGTCATCACCTCTGAAAGCAGAAGAAAGATGAGGTCCTCCCTCAAGGGAGAGGCCAGAGCAGGCCAGTGAACCACTGCTGAGCAGCAGGGACGGCAGAGCCACGGAAAGACAGGACTCCTGCTGCTGCCTGCATTTCTGTGGCAGCTGCTTGCTTTTAAAACCTCCTTGTCAGTGCTAATAGGATAAGAAGGATGAAGAGATATAACTGGGGGTGTTGTTCATATCATTTCAGATTGTAGTGAAAAGTGGGCCCGTTTCTGACATGAACCCTAAACAGCCATGGCTACAAGGTTTCAACAATTCACAGCCTGGTGATTGCAGTTAACAATGTTATTTGAAGGTTGCTAAGAGGGTAGACCTTAAATATTCTTAGCATAAATAAAGGTATGAATAAATGACAACTTTGTAAGGTGAGGTATGTGTTCATTAGTTGGCAGTGGATCCTTTACAATTTATCTCTTTATCAAAACATCAAGTTACACCTTATATATATACAACTTTTATTTATCAACTATATCTCAGCAAGGCTGAACCAAAAGAGGAAAAATAATTTTAAGGCAAGCTACACCTGTAATTTCATATTTTCTAGAAGCCATATTTAAAAAATAAAAGAAAACAGACAATATTAACTTTAGTAATGTATTTTATGTAACCCCACATACCATAACATATTATCTTTTCAGCTTGTAATAAAAATTATTAAGAAGCTGACTGATCATGAAAAGAAATTATGAAAACATTTTTCCACAGCTCTGCACTACCTGGCAGGTCTGTTGTGGGATATTCTATAGACAACTGCTAAGAAAACAATAATGCAAAAGAGGAATTCAAATTTGTTATGTTACTAGTTAGCAAATTAATTAGCTGACCCAAAATTATATAGAATACTCTGCCTTGTTTAATGACTGTTTTCTTTTTGGATTGTGTTATTCATGTTTTTTTTTTTTGCGGCACCGGGGATTGAACCCAGGGGCGTTCTACCTCCATGCTACACCCCCGGCCCTATTTTTTATACTTTATTTGGAAACCGGGTCTCACGAAGTTGCGGAGGGCCTCACTAAGTAGAGAGAGATAGAGAGAGAGAGCCGAGGCTGGCCGCGAACCCGGATCCTCTGGTCTCCGCCTCCCAAAGTACTGGGATTACAAGCGTGTGCCACCACGCCCGGCCTTCATGTTGCTTTTTGATTTTTGCTTTAATTAAGGAAATGTCTCATTGTGTTTGCAAAGAAGCACTTTTAGAACCTTTTCATTTTTGCTCCCTATAGATTCATTTTCTTTAGCTTCTTTTAATTTCATCTCAAGTTAGGTTTCATACTAAAATATTCAAAAATATTGTAGTCTTATCTTTGCAATCATCAGTACTTTTGCATGAGGATTAATATGCTTATGTTAATTTTCTGAGGGCTGTGGCATTATTGATATTTTTTCCAACTATATGAGTGACTCAATAAATTATGATTCCTCTAATTGAGTGTAAGTACCAAGATTTTACAATATAGGAATACTCTGGCTAAAGTATCACAGAATCTGTCTCTTTAATAAATTCTATATTTATTTCTAAAGTATATATTCAAAAGTATGATATTGATATGTAGTTGCTACCCAGACAAAATTGGGCAAGGAGAAATTAATCTGTATACTTCATCTATTGCTGCTTTTGGGGGTTATTCAATGGTATAGCAAATAAAGCATTATTTTAGCAATGGTTGTACCCAGTAGGGTATCTAATTGTATTTAAAATTTGATGCAGATACTCTATCCACTAAAAGATATTGATAATATTCCTCCTATTCTCATTCTCATTGAAGAGCAAGAATTTGACAGGATTTTGCTACCATAGATAGTATAAACACATAACAGAGATCTGGAGTTGTTTTGTTTTTCTAAAATATTTTCCTCAATTCCTTTGAAACATTTAGTGGCTTGCAGAGCATAAGAGATAGAGAGGAGAGTGGGGAGACTGATTGATTCCTGAGTATCAGAGTAGAATTAGTGAATCGGAACCTCTGGAGACTGGGCTCTGCAATTCTGCAATTTACATTTTAAATAAGATTCTCAATTGATTCTTAGGCACTTTAATGTTTGAGAACCTCTAGTTAAAGAGAATATTCAGGGGCATCATTCAACCATTTTTTTTTGCAGGTCCGGAGAGGGGGTTTAATTTAAGCAGCCAGCTATAATTTGCAGAGCACATTTGAGTTAACAAAGATGGATAATTGATTCTGTACTTACAGTACTTTAAGCACTTGCATAATCAAAGACTAGAGAATTGAATCAAGGCACCATGTGGGGTCTTCCCAAGAGAGTTTTCAAAGTCTCTAATCAGTTGGTCATGGTAATATTCATTTATAATTTTATTTTTACTTCCCCTGTCCCTCATCTCCTAATATTATTAGCAACCAGAAAGAAGATCTTAACATAGAAATGGGAAATTGTGCTTGCTCAATAAATAGTTGCCAGATTCAGAGATCAGTGTGTGTTCTCTTCAGGGAGTATAGGACAGAAGACTTGGGGAGTTAAATGACATTCCATATGAATGCATTCTGGAATTTTAAACCAACTTTGCTAACATCCACACATATTTCACAAAGAAGCCCTACATGTCTTCCTGAATTTTCTTCTCATGATTCCACTTGTAAGCCCTGAGTCTACCCAGCCACACTTGGTTTCTCCAGTCCCTCACACTATCTTTGTGTCCTGTTTTCTTTACTCAAAATTTTCTTTAAAAATTAACAACACTATATCAATGTACAAGAATAAAAGAATCAAAAAATCCACAAAGTTATGAGTAACAACAGTCTCCCATGATCCTTCCCCACCTTCTGCTCTCCAGAGGAAACAATGTGGAATAACTTTAGCTGTTTTCTTTTTGTTATTTCTTTATTTTAGGGCCCTATGCTTATCATCTTCCCTCCATTTTTACACTTGGGGAGATGATGACTTAGCATTTCCTCACCATCCCGGTTTCACTGTCATCACTGCTGAATGTGCTTCTGCTCACCCATTTCCACAAACATACTTATAATTTATGATCATATAAACCTCCTCTGTGTTCAGCCAAACTTTAGAGGACAAGATATCTCTGAAATACAAAGATTTATTCAGTTATAACAGATGAGAGTCAGAACATGAAAGTGTTAGGTCCTGGGACAAGTTTCTGCAACTATCAGCAGCAGGACTGGGTAGCAGTTGGAAAATGTCTACTGGAGCAGGGCTGGAGGCGTTTTTTTTATGATCTTTGAGGAAGTAAAGCACTGTAACCTACATTGGCTATAGACATGAGAGGCAGGATGAGTGGAGCTGAGAAAGCTGGGAGAGGAGGTCAGGCCCTAAGGAGAAGTGGCCATTGCTTCTGGATATTTTGGGGTTGACCAGTGTGGAAGGTTTATATGAAAACAGGGCAGGGTGGCCCTGCTGCTGGGCTGTGATGGGAGTTAAGGTTCCATCATAAACAGTCTTTTTTTTGGTTTCCCTTGCAGCTCTTAACCCCCCCCACCACCACCCATCCCCATCCCCTTGCCATTACGTTTAGGACAACTCAGAAGTTTTCTTTCTTTCATCATCTATTTTATGACTGTTCACTTAAGAGGCATCTACTGCAGTTGAATAACATTTCTTTTCTTGCACAGGTAATACCAAGTTATACCCCAAGAGTTCAATGTATGTGTAAAGCACATTCAAATCATCAAGAATGATCACTTTTACAATTTTGGAGACATTTCTGGAAACTTTGGGACCGCTGGACAGCTTCTTCCTCAGTTTGGTGCATAATTCTTATGCCCCTAACACTCTTCACCATCAACCCAGAAATTGTTTTACCTGCACTTTTATATAGTTTGTCCTTGAGTCTATAACCCATATAGTTTCTTTCTATACACTCCTTTTGCTGCATATGTCTCATTCCTTTCTAACAATGGAGTATGTTTGATGTCTTATGTGTCTGAAATGTCTTCATTTGACTCCTGATCCATGGAAAGCTTAGATGGGTATAATATTATAAATAATTCTTCCTTTGAATTTTTTATAATTAAGTCAAACACATTAATATATGTAAATAGAGTAGAATAAAGGATGACACAGAGGCTGAAATTATCATTGTCCATGCAGGAATGTTTAATGATTTTCCAATAGATTTGAGTATATAGTAGTTCCTTTACCAACACCATCCAAGCTAAGACTGATCTATTTAATGCATAGACTAGCCACATACTCATGGTATCAGTGAATATGAATGTAGAAAAAACCTAATTTGATTATTTAAAAGATTTAATAATTCACCATGGAATATTGATAAATTCGTCACTTTCTTATTGTTATTTCACCCCTATGAAGGGGGAATATATCATCATCGTTCATTGTGTCTCTATTCTAAATGTCATAATATTGACAGTAAGCACAGCATTTGAACCAATACTTACAGCAATTGAACCAATATATTTTGAAGCATGTTTCATGAAATGCTTGCTCCATATCATGCCAATAGAAATAACAACAAAAGTTTCACAGTCAATAACATTTGAAAACCCTTCACAAAATAATGTTGGATAAAGTTATTTACTCTAGAACCTAAAGGATGTTTATGCTTTGAGAAGTCAATGTGTTCAATGAATTGGTTGGAAAAGATATTGTACAATGAAGATTTTTTAAGTGTCCATAGGGTTTCTTTTTGCAAGCAGCATTTGTAGTCTTTCATTGTTTAATTATTACAAATGGGAACTTGTCTATTAGCTACTTGTTAAATAATTTTTTCATCACTTAATGCTCATCAAACAAACTTCATATCTCTGAGTTGCAGGTCCCAATCTGTAAAAGGGGATGAAAACAGAACCTATTTTTTAAAATGTTTTTATACCTTTATTGGTGCCATATAGTCTCACATCATAATGTAGTTAATAGTGATAGTGGCACACGTGCACACAGCACTTGGTGAGCTTACCCCAGTTTCCCTCCCCACTCCCCCCTTTCCCATACAAGATATAGAGATTGACACTGGTATTCTCACATATGTACATTATTGCAGTGAAGGTGTTTCCTTCATTAATTCTCCCTTTCCCTCCTCCTCTTTCCCCAAAACCACCTCCCTTGTGCCACTGGAGTTTCTCCTCTATTATCTAAAGTCTCTCTCATATCCTATTTGTACCCTAGCTTCTGCAAGAAAATATGACCCTTCACTTTCTGTGACTTGCTAATCTCACGTAACATAATGTTCTCCAGGTCTTATCTATTTTCCTGAAAATGACATAAATCGACAGATGAATGGATCTATTAATTATGGGATTCACACACAATGGAATTGTACTCCCTTTGAGTTTAGAATGTGTTGCTTCTCTTTCATCCTCTTACTCAACTCCTATTATGAATGTGATTTTTGTAATCTCAGGTATTCCTGCTGATATTTTCCCAGTCCATATTTTGTTTGTTTGTTTGTTTTGTCTTGAGTCAACCTCTCACTAAATTGCCCAGGCTAGCCCAGAACTCTAAATCCTCCTGCAACATCTTCCTGAATACCTGGAATTATAGGCATGTGCCACCTTGCCCGCCCAGGGAACTGCCATTGTTAATGCTTTCACATGTTTTCGCTTACCTTCCTATTTTGAGCACTACTCACGTATACCATCAGAGATAATAGTTCATTAGGCTCATCTGCTGTTCCAGAAGGTATAGGTGTTTCATTTATTTGTTTTCTGTGTTTGTTTTTATAATTAGTTTGAAGGGAACTATAACCTTACTAGATTATATATTGTCTTTCTCTATCCTCACAGTGAAATATTTTTATTTCACTGCAATATTAATGTATGTGCTACATATTATCTAGTACAAACACCATATTACCTTTCTAGAATCCAAAAGTTCTGAATTTCAAAACACGTTTATTGTCAAGAATTTTTAAGGAATGTGGATCTAAAACCAGTTCTATTAATCTGTAAACCTTTGTTAGTTTCCATGTAAAAGATGCATCAAGTTTCATTGTGACCTTCTACCCAGAGAGCCTGTCTTTCAAATTTGTCGGATATGCAATGTGAGTTATATTTATCTCTGTTCTCACTTCCCGTAATTTTGATTTTTTCCTCCCATATTTTTAGTCTATGTATGAGCTTGTGTGTATGTGTGTTTGTGTGCACACGTGCGTGTGTGTGCTCACAGATACAATTATTGACATAAAAGCAAAATACTTTGATTTTCTCTTTTCTTTCTTTCTTTCTCTTTCCTTCTTCTTTTCTTCTTTTTTCCTTTTGTATGTATGGTTCTGGGAAATGAACCCAGGGACATTCTACCACTGAGTTACATCCCCAGCCCTTTTCATTTTTTATTTTGTAACAGGGCCTTGCTAAGTAACAGTGCACTGACCACAAATCTGTGATCCTCCTGTCCCAGCCTGCCAAGTACTGGGATAATAGGTATGCAACATGGCACTCAGAATTTTAAATGTTTTTTTCTAGTGAGTTTTCTGAAGGCCAATTGATTTAAAGTTGCCCAAAGCAAACAAGAATGGTTTTCCTAGCAGGGCTTGGTGGCACATGCTTGTAATCTCAGTACTTTGGGAGGCAGAGACCAGAGGATCCGGGCCAGCCTCAGCTCTCTCTCTCTCTCTCTCTACCTAGTGAGGCCCTCAGCAGCTTCGTGAGACCCGATTTCAAAGTAAAGTATAAAAAAATAGGGCCGGGGTTGTGGCGATGAGGTAGAAGTCCCCTGGGTTCAATCCCCGGTACAACAACAACAACAAAAAAGAATGGTTTTCCTTTATAACAGAAAAGCTAGCAACTTGCATATATTTTAGCACGCAAGCTTTGAATACTATATGTTAATAAATGTGGACAAGTCTAAATAGATAGAGTTCATATATCTGTATTTTTCTCTCAACAATTAGAAATATGATCCAAAACAAATAACAAATTAAAGCAAACTTTTCCTCCATTTTCCCCTAAATATAGATATGTGGTCTGCTATCCAAAGGGACAAAACAATCAAATAAATATTATCCAAATAAACTTTTGCCATATTTTAACTTATATCTTTTTATGTGACATGTTAGAAGAATACAATAACCAGGCTGAGTATCTAAAACTCAAGAATGAGCAGTGACAAGGGAAGCCCATGATTTGTACCTACTTCTGCAACAAAGGTAAGCAGAATTACACCTTTTTTGAAATTGTGAAAAACATACACACCAAAGATTTACTGGCAAAATATTGTGATAAGTGTTTTGTGAGTTTGCATACTTTCAATAGACAAAATATAGGTGTGACAATCCTCAGTATCTCCTTTCTCTCTCTCTCTCGATATATATATATATATATATATATATTTATATATCATACAAATATGCTATGTATAAATATAATTATATATCATACTATATTATATATATATTATATATAAATATATATATATATAATTTGTAATCCTTATTCAATTTATTACCTATGTTACATGAATAAATTTTGTTGTAAAAGAAAAAGTTATTTTAGATTATGCATAATTACTACTTTTTTCACAAAGAAACTAGTGATAATTCTTAAACTATAAGAATGAGATAAAAAACATAGTTTAGGTATTCATATTCATTTATATTCAGCCAGCTTTCCAAATATCGCATGGCATTTTCCCAATTCAATTTATTCCCTTCAATTTATTCTATAGTCTAGTACTAAATAATCTAAGCCTTATTACCATTTACACACACACACACACACACACACATATATATGCATGTATACACACACAGATATGTAGTGCTTATACTATTATTCAAAGACGATTTTAGTATGTTTTTGATAATATCACTTGTAGAAAAATTCTGCTTTCTCCAATGTTTATTTTTATTGTTAATTCCAGGTCTATATTTGGCTATTTTAAAATAATTTAAATATTGATTCTTAGTGTTACCTCATTGGATAATGTCCATATTACAGCACTTTCTGTCTTTTTATGTTGATCCCCATATTGCACAGTATGAATGATAAAATGGTCATTTTCCTAACATGCTTGACCCAGATTTCTTAATGCAATATTGACCAATAAGATACAGCTAGAAAGAACCCAACAGGGTTGACCAATCTTTCTCAGGTTATTATGTTTAAGGAGAAGGCTTCTACCATCATGAATGTTTGCAGGGGCTACACCGTACTTTCCTTTGTTTAATCAAAGGTTTTAGGGGAATGAGGTGGTCGTGTTGGCAAGAACAATGAGCAATGACAGTAGCATTTTCCTGGCTTTTAGATCGCAGCCACTTAATTAAGGAAGAAGCAATCAGAACTACTACCCTGGAAAGATGCATTACTTAGAGAGCAAAGAGCAAAGTGGAAAGTAGCATAGAATAGTAAAGTAGAAAGAAAGCTGAAAGTAAAATAGTAAAGTACCAAAATAAAAACAAATATTGATGAACACTAGTGCTGACAGCTCCAAAACATGTCCTAGTAACCGTGAGCCCCTTATATCCTCTGCACCTTAAACAATTTACAGTGTACAAAACTGCTTCCCACTAATCACCTCCGAATTTTTCTGCTGATTTTGCCATAATGTAAATCATTTTTCCAAGTAGAGTGAACTGGTGATATGAATGTGGATCCATGATCACCTTCCAAAGTGTAAAGAGAATTTGCCATCTCATATTTGTCATTAAAAACAATTTTACCAAGCCGGGCGTGGTGGCGCACGCTTGTAATCCTAGTACTTTGGGAGGTGGAGACCGGAGGATCCGGGTTCGCGGCCAGCCTCAGCTCTCGCTCTCTCTCTCCCTGTCTCTCTCTCTCTCTCCTTAGTGAGGCCCTCCGCAACTTCGTGAGACCCGGTTTCAAAATAAAGCATAAAAAATAGGGCCGGGGGCGTAGCGCGGAGGTAGAACGCCCCTGCGTTCAATCCCCGGTACCGCAAAAAAAAAAAAAAAAATTACCAGTCTACCCTGTGGTTTTCTGGGATTCTCTTTCTATAAAATGTGATTCCAATTAAATACAACTTAACATACATAAATATTACTGGAATATTAATTTCCCAAGAAAGAAAAAATGACCTGATTTTTCCATGGTTCCGAGTATGTTGTGATACACTATCTGCTGTGGTTTGGTTGTGTCTCTCAAATTCACATGCTGGAACCTTGATCCCCAGGCGGCCAATGTTGGGAAGTAGGTCCTAATAGGAGGTGATTGGGTCGTGCGGGAAGAGACTTTATCATGGGGATGGGTTTGTTATCATGAGAACAGGTAGTAAGTTTACTGATATCTGTATATGGATTTCAGATTTTCATGGATTCAAGTCCTAGATACCCCACTTGTGAATTATGTGACAATTAACTCATTCTCTAGGATTATGGTACAATAAATATGTGAAAGGTCCATGATATTGTTCAGTGATTATTAACTACTATAGTTAAGAGAGGTTAATATACATAATCAATAAGACAGGGTAAATGGACATAAAAAACAGAGGAGAGTAAAGAGTTTTACATACCAGACCATGTGGCATTTTAAGGTGAGTATGCAGTAATGAAAGCATAGGCAACCAGCACCCTGCATGCCAAATCTGCTTGTAGTCTATTTTTTTTTTTTTGCGGTACTGGGGATTGAACCCAGGAGCATTCTACCTCTGGGCTATACCCCCAGCCCTATTTTTTATTCTTTATTTTGAAACGGTCTCACTAAGTTGCTAAGGGCCACACTAAGTAGCTGAGGCTGGCTGTGAACCCAGATCCTCTAGTCTCAGCCTCCCAAGTACTGGGATTACAAGCGTGCGCCACCACGCCCAGCTTGTAGTCCAGTTTTTAAATAAAGTGCCATGGCGTGCAGCTGGTCCATCCCTTGGCATGATGTCTATGGCTGTTTTCTCCTCATGAGAGCAGTTAAGCAGTGATGAGGTGACTGGGACCGCATGGTTCACAGTTTAAAATGGTTATTTTCTTGTACTTCACAGAAAATATTTGCCAACTGTGGAATAAAGACAGATGTGGTGAGCTTGATTTTGTTCGCGTTATATGTTATATGAGTAAAATGTTGAGAATAAGATACATGAAGATAAAGGAAAGAGCTATCTACAGTTATATGCAAAAGAGAATTAAAGTTGACTGAGGACTGAGGTAAAGTCATTATGTTTGAAAATAATATAGTAGCAATTTCTCTTTTGGTTGCATAAGGGTATATAACTAATAAATAAATAAAACACAGAATTTAAGATTATGGATTCTAAAACCAGACTGCCCGATTGTCCCTTACTCTTAAAACTTGGTCTGTTAATTAATCCCCTGTGCCAAGAATAAGAATAGCATTTCTCTCAAAAGATGTTTGTGAGAATTTATATAAGCACATTAATGGTAGTCTACAATTATAAGGCTATTATTAATGCTATTTTAGTGATATTAAATAATAAGAAATATCCTTTAAGAGATTTAATATTAGCAAAGCTTTTCAGCAAGAACAGGGACCCAGTGTATTGGGAAGCTAAGACTAGATCTGAGAATATGTCTCCAAAGCTTCTTTAGAGTACATTAAATGCAATTATTCCTGTCCTTTTAATAAAAATCTTAATACAATAGATAAAATGGAGAAAATTACTGATCGTATTTATTTTGTTTTCTGCTGAGGTCAGAAGACAGGGCAAGGATGGAACAATGCTCATAAAGGTCAAGTTATAATCTTGACTAAAGTAGAAGAGTGGGAAAAATTCAGGAGTGTGCAGAAGAAAATGAATTATTTTTAAAATTTTTCTCTTTTTGAAACTTTCATTGGTGCATGGTAATTATGGGTCCCAGTGAGATTCACAGTGATACCAATATACATGTGCACACCACTTAGTGTATTTCCCTGAGTGTCCCACCCAGACCCCCTCCCCCTCCCTGTATGTGTCAGTGAGATTGGTAATGATACCTTCATATGTAGACATAGCATTATTTAATTGTTATTATAATTCGGGATACAGAAGATCATAGAGGGCTGTTGCTCTTTGTACTCTTGAAGTTAAATATTCTAAAATACCACATGACCTAAAATTTTACTTAAAATGTATCTTAATGATAAAATAATATTTACAGCCACAACTATTAGAAGTGGAATAATGAAAATTGTTTAAAAACAGAAATACACAACAATATGCAATTTTGATTTAGTGCATCTGTTTGATACTCAAAATGATTTCATTGAATACCTACCATACAGTAGAAATTGTACTAAGCAATGTGTCCGTAATTTGTAATGAATTACTATAGAGAGATTAAATGATACATTAAGAGATACCCAATTCTGGTTGGAATATAGAATATGATAATAAACCATTAATAATTCTACCATAAATTTGAGAGCATTAAGATATATAAGATACAAAGTTATAGTTTTTCATTTTTATCCTATGATATGACAACAAGCTAAATAAATCCTAAATGAAAACACCTCCAGAGAGTGGCATATGTTTACTCAACGAGAAAATATGAATAGCTGCTTTTGTCCTTTCACAGGTAATAGAAGGAAAAGAACAGTATGAATGAGTGATGAAAAAGTGAACCAAACTATTAAGCATTGTGTGTGCTGATGTGACATTTGGAAACTTATGGAGTCCAGCCACAGATTTTGCATTCCTCTGCAGACTATTTCCCATGGGCCTGGAATAGGGTAGAAGTAGAGGGTAGAGTGCAGAGGTCAGAGTTAGCGAAAAAACGCTGAGAGATCCCTTCTGAGGTTCCTGGCTTTTCAAATGGAATGCATTGGTCCCTTGAAGAAATAGGGAGCAAGCAGGAGAAAGGAGGAAATCCATACAAGGGAATAGAGCTTTTGAAGGAAGCAAAAAGATTGCTGCAAAATGCTGGCAGTGGGACAGGAGTGAGGAGGAAAGGCCTTGTTAGGTACAATAGATTTTAACTGAATGCAAGACAACATTTGCTAAAGGCTGAGTGAAGTCAAGGAGGGAGGAAAGAAATTCTTTTTTTTTTTAACAACTTAATTAAACTTGGAGGACATTATGTTAAGTGAAATAAACCAGTCTCAGGAGAACATATACTATATGATTCCACTTACATAAGACTCTTTTTTGTTTGTTTGATTTTTATTACACCAGGGACATTCTACCTCTGAGCTATACTCCTAACACTTTTTATCTTTTATTTTGAAACAGGGTCTCACTGATTTGCTGAGGGTTTCACTAAGTTGCCGAGGCTGGCCTCAAGCCTGTGATCCTCCTGTCTCACCCTCCCAAGTTCTGAGATTACAGGTACATGCCACTGCACCCAGCTATATGAGACTCTTAAAATAGTCAAACTCATAAATGGGTCTAAATTGATGATTATCATTATCTGGGTGGGGGGAGTGGGAAATTGTTCAAGTGGTGTAAAAATGTCAGATATACAGTATAATTTAGTTCTAGATATCTTCTGTACATCATGGTATCTATAGTCAACAATTCCACATCGTTCATTTAAAAATTTGTTAAAAGAGTAGATCTCATGGAAAACTCTTCATACTACAAAAACAAAACTAGAAAAAAAAGGGCACAAGGAAACTTCTGAAGGTAATTGTATACATTAAATATGTTCAGTTGATTATATATCTATCATACCTCAACAAAGCTGCTTAAAAGAGAGAGAAATGAAGCCGGGCATGGTGGCGCATGCATGTAATCCCAGTACTTGGGAGGCTGAGACTGGAGGATCTGGGTTCGCGGCCACCCTCAGCTACTTAGTGAGGCCCTCCGCAACTTAGTGAGACCCTGTTTCAAAATAAAGAATAAAAAATAGGGCTGGGGTGTAGCTCGGAGGTAGAATGCCCCTGGGTTCAATCTCCAATACTGCAAAAAGAGAGAGAGAGAGAGAGAGAGAGAGAGAGAGAGAAATGCTTTGGGGGTCTTCCTATCTATTTTTGCAAAGTGGCAGTTCCTGAAACCTGAAGTAAGGTGGGAAAGCTAAAAAAATTTCCTAAAATGTGCCTGGGTATTCACTGGGTTCAAGCAATGACAGCAAGCGGAAAATGTGAGAAAGACGCCATTTTATTTCCATTTCTTTTCCTTTCTGTATTTAGTCAAACACAATGAAGATCGGATTAGGACTTCCCTGTTAGCAGAGCTTGAGATGTGAGCCTGGGAAACACTGGATTTCTCTGTTATTAGCAGCCCTGATGCCACATGTAGCATAGTTGCTCTGTTCCTCTGAACATCCTCTCTCTCTGTTACTCTGTTCCTCTCTCTCTGTTACTTTGACCATCCTGTAGCAACCATTGCTTGACCTACAAGAAAACCTAAAGCATTGCAGAAGACTTGTTTCATTTGTCATCTATAAATGTTTATCCTAGAAAACGATGCTGTTCACAGCGTTTTCACTCATATCAGTCCCAAATTGTAACCATCCAAACAGCAACAGCAGAACAGGATGAACAAACTGTCATGTGCATATCATGAAATAGTATGCAGCAATAAGAAAGAAACAAACAATTGATATACACTGGGGTACGAAAGATTCTCAAAATCACCCTGTTAAGCAGAAGAAGCCAGACACAAAAGAGTATATCACATTATATGACTGTATTTATGTTAAGTTCAGGAAAAAAAGAACACTAAATTATGATAGAAAATAAAACAGTGACCACGCAAGTGGTAGTGGAGGGTTTGAATGGACATGACACAGGAAAACATTCTGGAGTGATAAAAAAAATCTATAGCTTTTAATAATGTCTATGCAGATGTGTACAGTTTTTGAAATTCATCGAACTTTGTATTTAGAGTATTTATGTTCCCTGTTTGTTATTATATATTATTGACTTTAAAACATCATGAACAATAATTGTGAAAGCAAACATTTCAATTTACAAATTCCAGCATTTAATGACAGAGCATTCTTTAGAATCAAAAGGCCTCCAAAATAATATGGCATACACTTTATAATTCCCAAGGCATTGGATAAGGCTGATATGGAAAAAGGATAACTGCCTTAGTCCTATGGGTTTCCATTCATTTAATAGAATGTCTGACATTATTAGTGAGATCATCATAGCACTTCAGTACATGGTAATAATTGCTAAGATTTTTGTTCAGATACTATAGGTCAGGTATTTTATTAGAGCTTTATACCAAATTAAATCATCTAATACTCATACTAACTCAGTGATATTTTTTAATGCAAAACACACAAACACACACACACACACACACACACACACACACACACACACACTCACATTGTCATTGTCATTTTACAGATGGGAAAACTTGCCAAAACCTGACCTTCAAAAGTCAAAAAGATAGGTAATATGACAGCAATTTTTAAAAAACTAATTCCAGAATTCTCTCTCTCCGTAATAAAAAAGGAACTGAAGACAAAAGTTTTGAATGTGTACTGCTATTTTTATCGTAAGTTCTTTCTTCAAAACCCTAGAAAGCAGGATCATGACCTTTCATGTCCCCCAGCACCAAAGGGTTAGAAGAGTAAAGTTTTGCAATATGTGACGATATATTTTAGGCTTATGAAAGTAATCTACTTTTCTCTATTGGTACTTATTTTTGAGAATTAAAATTCTGTGTGTAATAACTGGGGAGAAACCTATGATTAGCATTTGCAGCATCGATAAACTGTCTAATTGCAAACTCCTGATTTAGCCTTTGCTGATTCTGTTAAAATTTTTTCTTTCCCTTCCTACATATAGAAGAATATGTTCCTCCAATCTGAGTCATTTAAAATGGGATTCCAGAAAATAATGTCAGGATTTTAGGGAATCAATAAAAAACATTCTTTAATTTCCTTTTGCATTTTGAAACAGATTGGGTTCTCAAATTGTATATATATACAATTGTATATATATTATGTATATATATATATATATTATGTATATATATTATGTATATATTATGTATATATATTATGTATATATATTATGTATATATTATGTATATATATTATGTATATATATATATATATATATATTATATATATATATTGCTAAAGGGTCATTACATTCTGAATGAGAGTATCCAGAGATGCTGAACTGGGTATGCTGTGTTTATGCTCCCAAACTTTCCATGGAGAATTTTTACTCCTCCTCTTTGAAGTAATTGAGAGATTGGAGTAGACTTTCCCGGATGGAGTTTCTTCCCTCAGTAGAAAGACAATGCTAAGGCAATAAACTATTCCTTGACACCCTTAGTCCCATTTTCAGATTTTGGATTCTTTTTCCAAAAATAGGAAAATACAACCAATCTTTGAAGTATCAGTATGGAATGTCCTTTAAAGTAGGGACATATTTCACACACACACACACACACACACACACACACACACACGTACACACATACACATACTCACACACATACACACATATAATATTTCATATTATGTGACCTATGATACATAAACTTACCCAGCACAGGTAATATAAAATAGACTACAGAAAATAGGGACAACATAGTGTAGAGGTACTAATAAATGATAAATCTTTTAAGCTCCCTTGTCATAGAGGCATGAATTACTCTGAGAAAATAAAGATAAACTTGGTTAATCTAGCTACAAATAGTTTCAAAATTTATTGCAGGTCAAATTTCATCTGTTTGGTTGCTCCCCTATGAGGTCCAAATAATAATTTGAAACTATTTCATTGCAACAGACATACATTATTTTCATGCAAAATGAGGAAGAACATATTCCTTGTACAGGTGTGCCACAAAGTTTGGGTTTGCTCTCAAGGAAGAAAAACCTTACCTATTCAGCAGTTACCTCACATAGAACGTAGGAGTAAAGGAAGTCTCAATAGGCTGATCTAGAGGTACAGGCATGCAAAAGGGAAGATCCAAGAGCCCTTATTTTTTTAACGTGCTTTTATTGGTGCATTGGAGTCTTACATCACAATAAATATCAATTTGATGTTAACATACATGCACACAGCTCTTAGTGCCCCCCTGCCTCCCCCACCCGTATGAAGTACCAAGAATGATGTTGGTTTATTCTCACATGTACATATTGTTTGATAGTAATTCCACTGATTCACTTCTTTCTTGCCCTTCCCCTTCCATTGTACCACTTCCCTTGCCCCACTGAGGGTTCTCCATTATCAACCGGAGTCCCTTGTGTGTCCCCACTGCTCCTTAGGTTGCACATATTAATGAAAACATATGTCCCTTCTTTTTTTGTGATTGGCTGATCTCGCTTAACATAATGTTCTCCAGATCGTTCCATTTTCTTGCAAATGATGTTATCTTGTTCTTCTTTATTGCTGAGTAGAATTCCATTGTGTGTATTTCCCACAGTTTTGTAATCTACTCATCTGTTCATGGACACCTAGGTTGGTTCCATAATTTGGCTATTGTGAATTGTGCTGCTATGAATATGGGTATGCATATATTACTGTAGTTTTCTGGTTTCAATCCCTTTGGTATGATGCCTTATTTTTAAGGGGGTCAGATTGTGCTCTGAATCTACAAAAAAACTATGTCTCATAATGAGGCTCAATAGTAAGGACAAGCAATGCCCAGTTGGGGGAAAAATGGAAATAATTTGTGTCTTCAGGAATGTCTTTCTTTTTCAGTAGGAGAAGAATAAATCACAATGCAAACTATGCCTAATTTTTATGGCCTTAAGTGACAGAAATAGTCCAAATGTGAAGTCGATGTGCATTACATCCAAAGAATAATCCTGTCGATGCGGCAGTTTACTTGAAGAATGTTTAAAACAGCAAATCAAACAGCATACCTAACCCTTCTCCTCTTGGAACTTGATAACCAAAAACTTAAGATATGAGTAACTTATTCAAGGTCGCAACAAATTACAGTTACTTAAGAATACTGGGAATGAATGAGAATTTTTGTCAGAATTACTCAAATTGGATATTAACATATTTTAGATGGCCACATGTTATAGAGGTAATAAGAAAACCTAAGCAATGGAATTATTTTAATGTAGTATTTAGATTTGAGGATCTTTATCACTTTATTTACCTTTTTATTTTTTGTTGAAGATCAGAGTATCAAAATGCTAATTATTATTAACAGATGGTTAAGTACTAAGTGTCAAGATTTCCAAGCTTAAATGGAAAGTCAAGAATCTAAAAAATACTATTTTTTAAAAGCCAAAGGTAGAGCCGGGCGTGGTGGCGCACGCTTGTAATCCCAGTACTTGGGAGGTGGAGACCGGAGGATCCGGGTTCGCGGCCAGCTTCAGCTCGCGCATGCGCACGCACGAGTGTTCTCTCTCTT
Source organism: Glis glis (assembly GCA_004027185.1). Taxonomy (NCBI): domain Eukaryota; kingdom Metazoa; phylum Chordata; class Mammalia; order Rodentia; family Gliridae; genus Glis; species Glis glis. The sequence continues at coordinate 69,148 of PVJS01004471.1, forward strand.
TCCCTCCCTCCCTGTCTCTCTCTCTCTCTCTCCCTGTCTCTCTCTCTCTCTCTCTCTCTCTCTCTCCTTA
>PVJS01004472.1:0-69010 GCA_004027185.1 Glis glis
TACGCCCCCGGCCCTATTTTTTATGCTTTATTTTGAAACCGGGTCTCACGAGGTTGCGGAGGGCCTCACTAAGGAGAGAGAAAGACAGAGAGACACAGAGAGAGACAGAGCGAGAGCTGAGGCTGGCCGCGAACCCGGATCCTCCAGTCTCCACCTCCCAAAGTACTGGGATTACAAACGTGCGCCACCACGCCCGGCTGAATCTAAAACATTTTTAAATAACTTGGAGCTCAAAACATAAGGGAGGCCGGGCGTGGTGGCGCACGCTTGTAATCACAGTACTTTGGGAGGCGGAGACTGGAGGATCCGGGTTTGTGGCCAGCCTCAGCTCTCTCTCTCTCTCTCTCTCTCTCTCTCTCTCTCTCTCCCTGTCTCTTTCTCTCTCTCTACTTAGTGAGGTCCTCCACAACTTCATGAGACCTGGTTTGAAAATAAAGTATAAAAAATAGGGCCGGGGGTGTAGCGCGGAGGTAGAATGCCCCTGGGTTCAATCCCCGGTACCGAAAAAAACAAAACAAAACAAAAAAGAAAACATAAGGGAGCTTTGTATTCACTTGCAAGCTGTGTCCACGGGCCTCCACTATTTGCTCATGTGAGAGATTGGAGGGCTGAGCAGGAGACTAGAGACAGTCCCTCTTGGTGATACAGGTGTGGTAGTGATTAACTACTGTTGAGGGACAGGAACCAACTCGGCCCACTTCCTCAGAACCTTCTCTCTTGTAAAGAAAAGGTCTGATCCTCTGATCTTCTTGGGGAGGAACAGTGAACCTCCCTGCTTCCAGGCCCTGGCGAAGATCCACTGCTTCGGTGGGAGTGGTAGAAGCAAAACCAACCCGTTCTGGAAAATAGGTAGGAAGGCCTCACTCCTCCTGGACCATGCAGACTGTCACATCTGAGAAAAGGGGGGAAACGTGAGCCTCTTGACCTTGGGGGAAGGGCAGGAGATTTTAGACCGAACAGCCTGCACTGATATAAAGCAGAAGTCTGCTACCAGTTGGGAAGGGGCAAGAGATTTGTCCCTGCCAAAGACCTTCCCCTTCCTAAGATAAAAGGTGATAGGACAGGGGCACTGCTCCATTACTGAGGCTCAGGCTCTAAGGCCCTGTCTAAGGTGATGTTGGATTAAGATAACCAAGCATTCCTTACTTCACCATTAGCCTAGCATGTAGTATTAAGCAACATAGTCTACCAGAGAAACCCTGCTAAAGCCAAGGGTGGAGCAGGAACCCTGAGGAGAAACCATTGGCGTTTCAGGCTGCACATTGCACACAGGTAACAGGTGGTCTCCTGCTGGAGGAACTTGAGACCTGTGGGTCCTGCAGGTTACCAACAAAACTCAGACCTGGCTCAACTACTGAGAAGACTTAGTCATCCCCTTATACAGACCCTGTAGCAGAGGAGGCACATTTATTTCAGAGCATAGATATTGTTGCCTCCATTTTGACTGAATATATAGCATTCAGTCAAACATTTCTAGACATTCAAAATAAGGGGGGGAAATGACCAATGCATAACAAAAAGCAACAGGTGTAGTATGAGCAATGACCCAGATATTGGAGGTATTAGGAAATTTAAAATAACTATGATTACTATTTTAAATAATCTGGCAGAAAAATGGTATGCTTAGCATATAGGGAATTTCAACAGAGAGGTGGTACTATAAAATAATCAAAGGGGAATGCTAGAAATAAATAGGATGATATCAGAAATGACATATTTCTTCAATGGGATTATTTGAAGATTGAAAACAACTAGGAAAAAATTAGTGAACATGAAGACAGAAATTATCCAACTGAAACAGATAGATAAAAAAGTGAAAAAAAAGCACTGAATGGTTTTAAGACAGTATGAAATGATCTAATGTATGTGATTGGAGTCTCAAGAAGGGAAGAGAGAACAGGGAAGAAAAATTATTTGAAGAAATAGTGGCTAGGACTTTTCTGAAAGTAATGAAAGACAACCAAGCATAGATCCAAGAATCTCAGAGGACATCAAACAGGATAAATGTACATGCATGTACACACACACACACACACACACACACACCCTATATGCATCATAATAAAACTGCTCAAAATAAAAATAAAACAATCTTGGGAACAGTCACAACCAAAGAAAACATTAAATACAGAAGAACAAAGGTGAAAATTGGACCTCTGGTCAGAAACTATGCAGTCCAGAGGACAATAGAATGTCATATTAAAAGTACTGAATGCAAAACAGCAAAATAAATAAATGAGCTGGTCATGATGGCACATGCCTGTAATTCCAGTATTTGGGAGATTGAGATAGGAGGATCGCAGGTTCAAGACCAGTCAGCAACTTAGTGGGACCCTGTTTCAAAATAAAAAATAAAACAGGGCTGGGGGTGTGGCTTGGAGGTAGAACACCCCTGGTTTCAATCCATAGTACCACAAAGTAAATAAATAAATAAAGCCAACCAGAAATCTATGCCTAGTAAAGATGCCATATAAGGATGAAGACAATACTTTTTTTTTGCGGTACCTGGGATTGAACGCAGGGGCGTTCTACCTCCGCGCTACACCCCCGGCCCTATTTTTTTTTATGCTTTATTTTGAAACCGGGTCTCACGAAGTTGCGGAGGGCCTCACTAAGGAGAGAGAGAGAGAGAGAGAGAGAGAGAGACAGGGGGAGAGAGAGAGAGAGAGAGCGAAAGCTGAGGCTGGCCGCGAACCCGGATCCTCTGGTCTCTGCCTCCCACAGTACTGGGATTACAAGTGTGCGCCACCACGCCCGGAAGACTTTTTTAAGACAAATAGAAACTCAGAGAAATAATTACACCCTAGCTATAAGAAATGGTAACAGAAGTTTTTTAGACAGAAGTAATGTGATACCATAGGAGCTATGAATTGACACAAAGAAGTGAAAAAATGTATATGTAAAAGAAATAATATCAATTCTATACAAACATTTCCAGAAAATAGAGGAGGAAGTAAGAACTTTTTAAGTCATTCTATGAGGCCCAGCAATATGTAATGGGACATAGATACTATAAAAAACAAGAAAGAAAGAAAGAGAGAGAGAGAGAGAGAGAGAGAGAGAAGGAAGGAAGGAAGGAAGGAGAAGAGAGAGAAAGAAGAAAGAGAAAGAAGAAAGAGAAAGAAGAGAGAGAGAGAGAGAAAGAAAAAAACTTAGATGTAAACATCTTTAGAAGAACAATAAGTCAAATCCAGGGGATTTGATAATATGAGATAGTACATCATAACCAGTTGGGATTTATCTCAGGAATTTGGGGTTGTTTGAAAATTAAAAAACTGAGTGACATAAATCATCAGCAAACTAAAAAGGAAACAGCACCATCCAGTCATCTCAGTAGATTTAGAAAAAAGTATTTGACAAAAATATAACCAGCATACTAGGAATAGGAGTTTTCTCCAAGAAAAAATTCTGTAGGTCATGTCCATGTTACTAAAAGATGAAAGACTGAATGGTTTCTCCAGAGATCAGGAAAAATCCAAGGATGTTTGCTCTTAACCACTTTTAACACTATACTAGATATTCTAGCAGTAAGGCGACAAAAAAAAAGAAAGGTACCCACATTGCAGAGAAAGGAATTTTTTCTCAGATAATGTTATTATCTATGTACAAATCTACAAAAGAAAAATGCTAGAACTACGAAGAAAGTATAGAAAGGTTGCAGGATACAAGATCAACATACAAAAATCAATTGCATTTTTACATACCAGCAGCAAACATTTGGAAATTGAAGTTTTTCTTGAATTATCCCAACAGCATTAAAGTATGTAATACTTGTGGATAAGTGATATTTAAGACTTATGTGCTGAAAACTATGGAACATTGCTGAGAGGAGATAACAGGAGAGCGAAATGAATGAGAGGAAATTAGAGAACTAAGTGAATGGAAAGAGAGGCCATGTTTATAGATCAGAAGACTTATTTTTTTTAAGATGTCAGTTTCCCCCAAATCAATACGTGTATTTAATACAAAATAATAAAAATTTCAGTGGGTTAATCCAGGGGAGTTGTTATGATTTGGATGTGGAATGTCCCCCAAAAGCTCATGTGTTGAAAGTACATCCCAAATGCAACAATATTCAGAGGTGAAGTAACTGCATCAGGGTTCTCATCTCATCAGTGGGTAAGTCCACTGAAAGATTAATAATTTGAATGGATTTACTGGGTGGTAACTTAGGCAGGTAGGGCTTGGCTGGGGGAGGTAGGTCAGTGAGGATGTGGCTTTGGGAACATCTGTCCCTGGATGCTTCTTGTCTGGCTCTCTGCTTCCTGCTGCCATTGAGCTGAGTTCAACTTTACTTTTTTTAAAATTTTTATACTTTTATTGGTGCATTATAATTTCACATCATAATGTAGTTCATACTCAAAGAGCAGTTGGTGGCTCAACTTTTTTTCACCTTGCCATGCTACAGTGATGTCTTCCTCAGAGCCAGCGGACTATGGACTGTACCTCTGAAACCATGAGCTAAATAAACATGTCCTCCTCCATATTGTTCATGTCAGGTATCTTGGTCACAGTGGCTGAAAAACTGACTAAAACAGAAATTGATACCGAGGAGTGTGGTCGTGGCTGTGTCTAAACCTAACTCTGTGGTTCAGAAGCTTTTAAAACTGGTTTTCACGAGGAGTTTGGAAAGGTCTGTAGATGCAGGCTCCAGAAGCCTTAGCATGTTAACACAGTGCTTAATGGGCAATTCTGGAGGGAACTTGGAAGGCCAGACTTCCTATAGGAATGCAGACAGTAAATACTGTGCTTATGAGGTTTGAGATGGAAATGAGGACAGAACTGGGCATTGGAGGAGAGACAATTTGTGTTACATTTTGGCAAAGAACTTGAATACATTTTGCTCATGTCTTGAGACTTGTGTGAGGCTGAAATGAAAGGCAATGGACTAATTAACCTGGTGGAGGAAATTTCAAGGCAGCCCAGAATTCAGAAGGTGGCATGGATATTGCTGGCAGCTTTCATCCAGGTTTACTGTGATAAAAGACAGAAGAAAGCCAAGGAGAAAGAGTAGTTTGGCAGAAGAGTGTGTGTGAAAATGGGGCCAAGAAAGGTGTGGTTGCTGCAGAGATTATGACCACTAAGGAGGAGTTAAGTACTTTGCACAGAGACAAAGAATTCTGTGTCAATCAGAATTCTCACTGATATAATCCAAAACAGCTGATCACACAATTTAGAGGAAGCACGATTTATTCGCTCAGTTTTCTTTTTTTAGATTTCTGGTTTTGACCATGTGAGGCTGGGGTCTGCAGATCTCAGGGCATGGTGGCAGGAAGCAGAGAGCTGGAGAGAGGAAAGGCTCATGGAGGCCAGAAGCAAGAGAACAAGCAAGCAAGGGGATTCAGAGACAAATGCACAGTCCCTAAGGCTACACCCCCAGGGATCCATCCTCTCTAGCCACACCCTACTGGCTTAGATTGCCACCCAGTAAACCTATCACAATGGATTTATACACTGATGAGATCACAAACCCTCATGACTTAATTACATCAACTCTGAACATTAATACATGGGCTCTTCAGGGTGCATTCTATAACCATAACAAACACCATTGGCGCAGTTCGAGAATTAGCAAGACCCCACCCATCACAGGCCCAAGGGTGTAACCATGGAAACGCATTTGTGCCACGGCCTTGCCTCCTACGGAGTCTGCGTGAACCTACACGCATGACGTGGCAAAAGCTTCAAGGAAGTATGCCCGTAGAAAAAGGTGGCCTGGCAAGATCCTCTGTGTTGTTGGCTATTCTTTCTTTGTTGTAACCTTCTTGTCAATGATTCTCTTAATCTTTAATAGATATGGCTCAGTGAGTGCAGTGTTCTTTTCCAAATTATCAACTGTGCCCTATGAGTAAAACAGACAAATCTTTCCCAGGAAGTCAAACTCATAACAATGTAACTTTGGCCCAGAATGCTCTCGCGCTCTTGCTTAGATTTGCCCAGAAGGGCAGAGGGGGCTCAAGGACAGTTGTGGATGGGTTACAACAGGAAAAACTTTTTGTGGAAACTTCATGGAAATGATTTTGGAAATGGTTTAAAAATATTTAGAAATTTGAAACAAAGGGAATTATAAAAGTTTATAGTAAGAGAGCAATAAAAGGCACTAGATTAAACTTTGAACTCTTGCCCTGTAGCCATAACCCCAGTTCTCATCATAGATAGTCCAAGTGCCAAAACCGCGTCTAGCAGCCGCCCACAGCATTATGCCAAACGAGACGTATGCTCTGACGATTTACACTGTTACGTCTAGTAGCCGCCCACAACATTATGCCAAACGACACGTATGCTCTGACGATTATCTGCTCTCATAGCTTTGCACTGTTATTTCTTAAAGATCATTAAGATTGTATAAACCACAAGCATGAACAACGATCAGCTGATGATGTATTTTGTTTTCTTAATCATTGTGTATAAAATCCTTGCCTGAAGCTTTACAAAATACACTCAGATGCAACTTCCTTGAGTTGTCTGTGTCTGTTTGTCACTCATCGCCGACTCCTTGCCCACCATCCCGAGACCCCTGTCCCGTCAGTCTCAGTTCTCCGGCTGAGCTGGTCCGTCGCACATTTGAAAGAGGTCACTTTGAGAAAAGGCTCTGGGACCACCATATTCAACTGCCTGGTCAAAGAAGGCCTGGTTACCTCCTGAGCTATTGGCAATCCATGGCATTGTTCACATGGTGCTGGTTCTGCAGGGATGCAGGATGCTGGAGTTAAAGGGTCATGGAAGCTTCCACCCTGACTTCAAAGTATGGTATGGGTGGCCAGGCAAAGTGTAGCAGGATGGAAATTCCTGTGGGTCGGCTCTGAGGGGCAATTTATGAAGCTGTGAGAGTAAAGCCAAAGCTGCAGTGGAGACCCCAGGAAATAAGAGATTCCAGGAATGTAGAATATCTGCCTAGGAAAGCTGCAAGCTGTGGACAGTGGAGCCAGCCTCAGAGGGCAGCCACACCAGCTGCAATTGGCAAGGCCATAGGAGTGGACTGCTGATGCCCTTTGGAGATTATATCTCACCACCATATGCCCTGTATGCTGTGGACATGGAGCAACAGGACATAACGTTTGCCCTGCTGTGGGTTATGATCCTTGTTTTGGTCCCATTCCCTCTTTCTATGCCCCTATTCCTCCCTTTTGGAATGGGAATGTTTACTCTGTGCCATTGTATGTTAGAAGTATGTAACTTGCTTTTATTTTTGCAGGGTCTCACAGATGAAAGGTTGCTTTAGTTTCAGAAGAGACTTCAAACTTTTGAGCAAGTTTGGAACTATTAAGGCTCTGGGGACTCTTGGAGATGGACTGAATGCATTTTGCATTGTGAGATGGGCATGAGCTTTTGGGCCCAGGGGCAGAGTGTTATGGTTTGAGTTTAGAATATTCCCATGAAAGCTCATGTGGAAAGCATAGTCCCCAATGCAGGAAGGCTCAGAGGTGCGGCATGTCTGGAGGAGGCAGCTTACTGGGGGTGTGGCCTTGGGGACTCTGGAGGTCCCTTCCATCCTCCCCTTGCTCTCTCTGTTTCCGGCCTCCACTGAGTTGAACTTAGCCTTCTTCCACCACACATACCACCATGATGTCTGCCCTGGAGTCAGGTGACAAAGGACTTTACCTATGAAACCATGAGCCAAATAAACTTTTCCTCCTCTATGTTGTTTGTGTCAGGTATTTTGGACATGGCAATAGAAAAGCAGACTGAAATGGGTAGAAAATGACAAACTAATTCTAAAATTCATATGAAGATGTAAAGGACTTATACTAGCTAAAACCACTTAGAAAAGAAGAAACAAAGTTGGAAGACTCTCTTTACCTGATTTGAAGATGTAACATGCAGCTATAGCAATTAAGACTATGATATTGGAGTAAAAACAGAAAAATGGGACTTATAGAGTTAAAAAAAGCATATATACTCTAAATATTGTTCATTCGTTTTCTACACAGGTACAAAGACAATTCAATGTAGAGAGGGTAAGCTTTTCAACAAATGGTGCTGGAACAATTGGGGAAAAAGTCCACCATATAAAAAATTAACTCAGAATAGATCATAGACATAAATGTTAAAAACTAAAATTATAAAAACTCTAGTAGAAAACATAAGAGAAAAATCTTTGTCATCTTGGTAGGTTAGGCAAGGATTTCTTACATATGACACTAAAAGCTTGATCCATAGAAGAAAAATTTGATAAATTTGATCTATTCTTCAGAAGAAAAATATTTGTAAATTACATTTTTTTTTTTGGTGGTACCGGGTATTGAACCCAGGGGCATTCTACCTCCACGCTACACCCCCGGCCCTATTTTTTATACTTTATTTTTTTTGAAACCGGGTCTCACGAAGTTTCAGAGGGCCTCACTAAGTAGAGAGAGAGAGAGAGAAAGAGTGAGAGAGAGAGAGAGAGAGGGAGAGAGAGAGCTGAGGCTGGCTGCGAACCTGGATCCTCCAGTCTCTGCCTCCCAAAGTACTGGGATTACAAGCGTGCACCACCACGCCCGGCTTGTAAATTACATATTTGATAGAGGACATGTGTTCAGGATATGTAAATGACACTCAAAACTCAACAATAAGAAAACAATTCAATTTAAAAAGATGGGCAAAAATTTGAAAGACATTCACCAAAGACTTGTGGATGGCCAATAAGCATAAGAAAAGGTATTGAACATCATTAGTCATTAGAGAAATGCAAATACTTCTATTCGCTTGTTTAAAAAAATTGATCAGACCAAGCATTGGCAAGAATGTGGAGCAACTCTCAAACACTGTTCATGGGAATGTAAATTGGTACAACCACTTTGGAAAACAGTTTGACAATTTCTCAAAAATTTAAACATCACCTTTTATATCACTCATAATTTCATTCCAAAGCACGTTTACAGAAACATTTGCAAATGAATGTTAATTGCAGCTTTACTTGTAATAGTCAAAGCTGAAAACAACCCAAATATCCACAGGTGATAGATAAATAAATTGTGGCAGAGACATTCAGTGGGATAATACTTAACAAAAATGTATTCTAGATCCAAGTCATTTGTGGGATATATGTTTAAATATCTACTTCTATTCTGGCTTATCTGCATGTTTTAGATTGTATTTTGTAAACAACATGATTGGGTTTTAGTTTTCAATTCAGTCTGGCACTTTTAATTAGAACATTTGATCCATTTACATTTTATGTTTTTGCATGTTATCTTACTACTGTATTTGCTTTTTCTTTTTGTCAACTGCTCTTTTTCTCTCATTTAATTCCTTTTTATTAAGTAATTTTATTATTTTACTTTCTCTGCCTTCTGTTAGCTTGGAAGTTATATACTCTTTTTTTTTCAGTACTAGGGATATACACTCTTTGACTTTGCTTTTGTTAGTGACTTTAGACATTACAACAAAGATGTTATCAAAGTTTAATGTTCATTGGTATTTTTTTGCTCTTTCTAGATAATAAAAGAGCCTCACAACTCTTTAACTCCATGTAATCTTTTTCTGACTTATGTGTTATTGTTGTCAACTATTTTAATAGATTGTATTTTTAATTGTTTTATATAATCAATATTTATTTAGATTTACCAATTTGTCAATTTGGTAAATTTATTTATTTACCTGCTTATCAATTTTTGTTATCTATAGTATTTCCACTTGGAATCATTCTTCTTCTGCCAGAAGAACACCCTTTAGTATTTTATTTAGTACAAAATCTACTGGTGACAAATTTTTCAAAGTGTTAGTCTGAAAGTATATTTCATACTATTTTAAATATTTTATTAGCAAAGCATTTAACAGTGCCCATATGTAGATCTCCTTTTGGCAGTTGTACAGCTTCTGCAGCTTATTTTCTTTTGTCAGTTTTGTAAAAATACTTAGCTATCTTTTTTTTTTCCCCAAATGTGCTTCTTCCTAGTCTCTCGCTTCTCCTTCTAGGACTTCACTTTCATATATATTAAACCTTCTCATGATACCTTCTTATGTCTTTCACCTTATTTTCTTTCCTATTTTTTCCTCATTGCCATTCATTTTGGGGGTTTTCTCTTGACTCATCTTCTAGTTCACTAGTTCATCTGTTTCTAATCTGATTTTGATTTTGGTTATTGTATTCTTTCTGGTCTAGAATTTGTTAATTCTTTAATAGATCTGCCACAAACATTTTTATGTATTTGAATTCCCTGTTAAAATTCTTAATTGCACCTTTTGTCCTCTTGAACCAGGTGTGTATCAGATAACACCAGCCTGGAGCTCTTTCTGATGTGTTCCTGTTTTCTGACATTTTGCTGGTTCTCATTCATATTATGTCCTCGTATGCCTGGATTTTGTGCTTGATCTTGTATTTGACAAATTATCTGTAGAAGTGGTTTGAGAACTAGGGGATATCTTCCTTCAGAAAGGAATATGCATTCTTCAGGCCAACACTTGAGTGCACTAGCCATAAAGTCTCTCTTAATCCCATTTCAGGTACAGGTGGTTTGAGGCCAGGCCACTCTCTCCTTTGAAGGACAGCCTATGCAGAAGTACCCTTCCTCATACTGTGGAGGGACTCACCAGGGCCTCCACAAGGCTGTCAAAGAAGTCTCTTGGGCCCACAGTCTCTTAGGACCCTCTTCTGAATCAGCAAATACCTCAAGGGAAAGCAGCAGACCTAAAGCTACATGCTCACTGTTCTTGATCTCAGATGGGTAATGTTCACTCCTTGTTAGTTTCCATGTGCCCTTATGGAGATGATTTCTGCATTTTGTTCACCTGAAGAATTATCTTTACCAGGAGAGTGGATTAGAATCATCTAGCCTGCCATTACTGAAAGAAGTTGCCTTTCCTTTTATTTTCCTGTTTGGTTTAACTTCAGAACAATATCAACCCTAAAGGTTTCTGTTTATATACCTGCATAGGTTCTACCTCTCCTGTATCCCTTCATCCACACAGATCAGTTGATTATTTTCTAATGATGATATGGTAGAAATATTCTAGAACCTAAAATTAAATATTCGGCCAAAATACTTGTGAAGTATCTTCCTATTTAAACTTTCTGTTCTTAAAATCCCTTATTTTGTTGAGGTGAAATGATGTTTATAGTACACTTTTGTCTGAATTTTCTCTGTAGGAAATCTCATCCATATCCCATGCCTTTAAATATCATGTATCTGAATTCTCTTACTTATAGACGGACCTTTCAGAGGATCAGATCTGTATTTACAGCTTTCTGTTTGTAGTCTCTATTTACATATCTCAAAGGCATCTCAGAGTTAGCATGTCCAAAATTGAGCTCACAGTATTTCCCCCAAGATCTGAGCTTCCTGCAGTGTCCTCTAACCTGATGCGTATTCACGTTTTCCTCCTGTTTTACATGCCAGGATTTTGGGAGTGATCCCTGATACCGATGATTCTGTTAGTACTCACTTATGTAATCCTGTTTGTTTTATGTCTTAAATATTTCTTGAATCCACTCACCCTTCTCCAACTACACTCCCTCCACCCTAGTCCAAGCTTTTATGAGGGTTTACGCAGGCAAGGGTAATAGCTTTCCAAGGGATCCTCACCCTCTGCTTCCCTCCCATTCCACTCCACTTTTCTCCTTTTTGATCCATTTTCTTTTTCTTTTTCTTTTTCTTTTTTTTTTTGCGGTACCAGGGATTGAACCCAGGGGCATTCTACCTCCGGGCTATACCCCCAGCCCTATATTTTGTTCTTTATTTTGAAACAAGGTCTCACTAAGTTGTGGAGGGCCTCACTAAGTATCTGAGGCTGGCCGTGAACCCAGATCCTCCTGTCTCAGCCTCCCAAGTACTGGGATTACAAGTGTGTGCCACCATGCCCAGCTTTCTGATCCATTTTTAATGTTATAGTCAGCATGATATTTCAAAGCATTTAAAACTGTAATTTGCATATTCTTTTACTTAATGCATCTAAGGCTGTGCATAATTGGAGCTGTCTATTTTGCTGCCTCAGAAAACCCTACCCCTGCACTCCAGGCACACTGACTGATCTTCTTTCAGTTCTCTGAATCTGCTTCTCAGTTCTGGGAATGCTTTCTTTCCTACTCTTACTGCTTTCCTAGCTCTCGTTCACCCTTTGTCTAGGCATTGCTTTCTCTTCACACAGGTCAGTAGTCACTTGTCAAAAAAGCCCTCTCTGACTCCTTAGAGGGCATTTGCCAGGTGTTATGAGGTCTTTACAGAATTAGCAGTGTTGTTAGAACGTAAGGTACATTGCTAGACCTGCTTATCAATTGCTAGGTCTCCAGCACCTACGGCAGTGCCTTGACCATAACTCAATGAATGTCTCTTGAGTGTGTGAATTTATATAACAAGCAGGAGGCACTTCAAGGTAGACATCCTTATCTTGGACCTTTTGCCAATTTCCCAGAACCCTTAGCATGATACTAGTCACTTAGTAAATAACTGTGAATGAAATTGAAATTACATTCTTTTCAGGATTATATTTTTAGTGAACTGCTTTAGAGAGAGTTTAAGATAGAAGGTAAAAAATTGACTAGAGAAAAATTCCTATTTCCATTTGTGTATAGAAATCGCCAGACTTTCCATTGCTGCTTTTCCCCCAGAAAATTTAACTCATTAATATTGCTATCATGGATTATTTAAAATGGTTATTTATAGCTATCATATATATTGAATAGATACTTTTTTCATATATGTATACTTTCTTTGCAAAGTTTTATAGTGCTCCTTTGCATTGTAAGCCTAAATCATAAAATTATCCATGATTCTAATTTATGATATGTAAAAGGAACTTGGCAGAGTAGTCCAGCTGGAGGCTAAGCTTCAAAACCTGGTCGTGAAGTCGATCTAGTGATTCTGCACGAGGATGTCTCATTGCTCATTGACAGTAGTCATACAATGGTTGCTGCTGGTATTGATATTTCCTTTAAAGAAAGGGCTTTTAAGGATATTTTTATGTGTACCTCCTCATGAACCTTGTGTTTAACCACTGAAATACAGATTTAAAGAAGGGTAAAACTCATCCCTTCATTATTCCTATCCACTGTCTACACTTCATTTTCCCGCCCAGATTGATTTCCTGTGCTCCCAGCCAGTTCTCCCTGCCCTTTATTTTGGTGTAGAATGTGGCAGTCAGGGATAGGGGAAAAAAGGTATCACAGTAAATTTTTTGACTTAGCATGTTCCAGTTACTCACATTTAACTCAGTTTTAAAGTATTTTGTAAATATTATAATTTTATAATGAAAAGATCTATTCACTGTTATTGTTAGTTACCAGACAGTTCCCTCATTTAATACCCCAAATATTTGATATGTCCCAACTCCTCAATATTTTAATATTTAAATACCTATTATTTAAAAATCAGTAATGTTATCTCTAAAAATACATGAAGATACTTTGTAACTTTAGAGTTCCTTTTTCTTTTACCAGCACCATTCACTATAAATGTGCTTTCCAGTTTTATTCAAGAAGATTAGTTTTAGAACGTGTGAATCCAAAATATTTGCTCTTTTGGAATAAGCCAAATGGTTTATGTAATGCTTCTCTATGTTGTGTATTGTAAAAAGAAACATCTTCTTAATGAATATTAATGCAGGTTCATTGGAGACTATTGGAGGGCTATTTCCCTCTCTGCAAGGAAGGGATCATATTGTTTTACAAAATGCTTTCTTGCACTATCCATGCTCACAAAAGAATGAGTTTAAACACAGAAGTGTCTAGTGCATTTTCCTTTCTTGAATGGAAATCATTTTTTAAAATTTGGAGATGTGCCATTATCTCATTTATCAATGTCTCGTCTCATTTTTGAGAAATTCAGGTTGGAAAGCCAGCCACGCAATAGTATATAAGAGAAATGGTAACTGGCCCTAAGGCATGCACTTAAGCAATAGAGGAATTTACTTTTCAGTGTCTTCCAAGGTCCATGAGGATGCACACTTATTTATCCAGAGAGTTTGGATCTCACATATATTTGTCCAGAGGGGGTGACTCTGTGGAGGAGAACATTTATTGGTAAGTATGAAGTTCTTATTGTATTATGTTTCAGAAAAATATGTTTAGAAATCAATTGATATTTAGCAGTGATAAAATCTCTTAGTCTGTGCTGGTTTTTTAACAGTGGACAGTTCCAGATGTTGAAGTCAGCACAACAAGAGAAAAACCCAAATGCTGATAAGACATGAGGATTTTTCGAAAATTAAATGCAAAATAGTTGGGGCAAATGTTGCTGCGGGAGTCAAGACTAAGTCATACAGTAAGAAGAATGAAGCCGGAGAGCTCCTCATGTTCTTCTTTGCAGACAGTTTGCATGTGTGCAAACCCAGGACTTAATGACTTTAGGGGCAGAACATAGCTCTCAGAACTTAAACAGCAGACTCATGTGAACTGGAATGTACATTGTGGCCCTCACTATTTATTTTAATATTTCTTTGCAAAGTCCTTTCTGTTTCTAAATAAAAGCTATGCCTTCTGAAACCTATAAGTGATGCATACTGGCCACATCAGATCATTTGAAAGTGTTTTCCAAATCCAATGTTGTTAGTGTGGAACAAATGCTTGTTTTGGAAACAGTAAAACAAGGGTGATGGGAGGGTTGGTTTCAGAGACCAATTACTGCTTCTGCTTTATGCCTTGATATTCCTTCTCTTTTTCTCTCAGCCAAGAACTCTTAAGATATGTAATTGACAGTTGGTTGAAAAAAAAACTTGTAAAATGACATTTGTGCATGTGATACAAAAGCTTAGAACAAAACAAAGCCCAGCCACCCAAATATGTGATAGGTTTTCTGGAAATGAGCTCTAGCACGTAAGCATCTGCCACAGCAGGTGCTACCGCCAGATCTCCCACACTGCCCCCGAAGGCTTGGGATCGACTTGGCCATGCCTAGTCAATGGTGAACAGACATAGACACGCAGGATCCAAGAGGAGGAGGCCAGTGTTTAGGGGCGCTTTGGCTTCTGGCAGGCAAGGGTGACATCGTAGAGTTGCCAGGTATGAGCTCACTGGCCTTCAGCAACATGCTTGGCTGCGCTGAGTGTTGCTTCTGTTGTAGAAGTACACGTGTTACCTCCCACACGGTGACTGGCAGCGCTCCCACCGCGCTGAGTCAGGCAGTCTGGAATAGGACGCAAATCACGGTTGCAAAGATGTTGGGGCAGGGGATGCAGAAACAGCTCATTATGGACAAGATAGATAAAGGATTGAGAGTGCATATCTGTGAGATCCATTTTTGCTTTACCCTCTAATTCTACCAACCCCTAATGTTTAGGACTTGCTCAAAGGCGAGTCGTTCACTCTCTCGAAGCCACTTGTCAGGAGCTGTGAAAAATGGTGTGAAGGGAGAGAGCAGAAGAGCAGAAGTTTAGGTGGGGGAGTAGGAGACATGGAGTCATCCAGCAGTCGTTGACTGAGTGCCTGCCCTGGGCTGGGAGTGGGGACACAGTGGTGGACAGACAGACAGACAGACAGAAGCTGTTCACTCATGAAGGTCATGTCCAGCTGGGAGAGACAGACCATTAATAAATGACCATGCTGTATGCTGGATGATGGTGACAAGCCATAAAGGGGGCGGTGAGAGGTGGGGTCGGGTGGCTTTCACTTTAAAATAGGGCCATCACAGAAGGGCTCTTTGAGAAGATGGCATTTGAGTAGAGGCTTGGAAGAGGTCAGGGAGCCGCCATGTGGAAATCTGGGCAGAGGAGAAGAGAACAGATCCTGTAAGTCACCAAAAGGGTTTTGAATGAGAGAGAGCCATTTTGAACAGAAAAGTGAATTTTGAATTTTGAACAGAAGAATGATATGATCTGACTTATTTTCTAAAAGAATGTCTCAGGCTACTATGTAGAGAATGGACAGCAGAGGGTCCATCAGGGATTAAATGTTATTAGAATAATTGGGCTGGAGATGCCGGTGGCTTGGACTAGGGTGGTGCTGGGCTGGGTGACAGGTGGTCAAATGCTGGATGTGTGTGGAAGGCAGATCCTGCAGGGCTTATTGGTCTTTTGATTGGGATGAGTGAGTGAATGAGAGGCTAGCGTTAGGGAGGATCTTGGAGTTTTGGGACTGAGCAAAGTTGTCGTTTACTATTTACCAAAGCAAGGAAGACTGCAGGAAGAGCAGGTTTTGGCAAGAGATCAGCTAAGGTGTGGACAAGGTGAGACAGATAGTTTGATATTCAGTGGTCATTATTTAAATGCTCATTTTGCACAATAATCAGTAAGTTGTAAAAAGAAGCTATTTAAAGTCAATGAAGATGGTGCTATAATTCACATTTTGTATATGAGGAAATGTTGTAGGAAGATTTGTTTTCCTAAGATTACAGAAATTAAATTTTGTTTTATGACTGTGAATCCCATGGTATTCTAGTAACTTTACTCTGTTATGAAATAGACATACAGGGAAATTCCTGTAATTTTCTTAATCAATTGAACAAAAATACTTTTAGCTGCCTTTACATTACACACACACTCACACACACACACACACACACACACACACTCTCACACTTCTAGAGAAGTACAGCAAATAACTTTGATGAAGCTTACTTAGTTTTTTTGACTCATTGATGTGTTGAAAACATATTCTAATATAGGATTTAGATGTGAAAATGAATTTTGAAATTATTTAAATAGTGAATAGAGGTAGTATGAATATAGTTGACTTTTAAAAAACATTCTCATATTTAATAAGTTCTTTTAAAATTTTTACTTCATGTTAATTTGAGTTCTTGCCAGTTGTTTGAAGAGGAAAATACATTTGCACACTCTTAAGTGTATTCTTTTTTGTAGTAGAAAGCATAATGTTTATTTTTGAAGTAGAAATGTAAGTAATGATAACATTTGTGATTAGCTTTGACATTATTCTAGGTAGGATAACATCTGTACAATACCAAGAGCAAAATAGAAATCAAATCCATAAAAATATAGACTCTTGTTTAAAGATTTATGAATTATAATTTTCATTAAGTAAAGCAAAGGAATGTTATTTATTTTATAAATTTTTAAGACACTTAAGGTTTCCGTGGTCTAGTGAATGAAATGATTAGGAACAGATTTATATAGTCCTCTTAAATAAAGTAATAATATCAAGTACATATCTTTACAAGTCATATGTAATAATTTGTGGAATGTGACTGGTTTCTGTGACCTTGGATTTTTAAAAATGATAACTTCTAACCACTCATCTCTGTAAATAGCAAATTCTTTCTGATTAACAGGAAGTCCTGCACGTGGCAGGTGTGGAGATGCAGTTAACAGCCGCGGTCTCGTTTCTGACCATTCTGCAGGAAGAATCGGTGTCAGCCCATGGGTATGCCCACTCCTTTCTCCAAGTCATTCTCCTCCATCTGGAGCACAGGGACACAGGTCAGAGCCTGGCGTGCTTCATTATGCGTCGATTTATTATTTATTATAAGTGGCCATGGTGTTATTTGAATTCTGTGAGCCTGATGAGGATAACTGAATGTGGCCGTGGTAAGACTGAGTCTGACTTAAAACAGCTGTGACTGCCACCTTAAAAAAAAACAAGCTGGGAGTGGTGGTGCATGCTTGTAATCCCAGTACTTTGGGAGGCGGAGACCGGAGGATCCGGGTTCGCGGCCAGCCTCAGCTCTCTCTTTCTCTCTCCCTGTTTCTCTCTCCTTAGTGAGGCCCTCCGCAACTTCGTGAGACCCTGTTTCAAAATAAAGTATAAAAAATAGGGCCGGGGGCGTAGCGTGGAGGTAGAACGCCCCTGCGTTCAATCCCCGGTACCGCAAAAAAAAAAAAAACCAAAAAAACCCCCACAAAATTCAGTATCTTGCAAAGCTGAAGACCCATTCATTCATCTTATAATTTATACTTTCCTCTTAGATTTTTTATTTTGCATTTATGTTTATAGTAGTATTATACAGCAAAATAGGACGCCTTGGGTTAAAGATATTACCCCCAAATTGTTATTTTTATTTTTAAAGAATTTTATTGGTGCAATGTAATTATACATTGTAGTGAGATTCAAAGTGATACATTTTTTTCCTTTCTTTTTATGGTACTGGGGATTGAACCCAGGGGCATTCTACCTCCAAGGTACACATCTAGCCCTGTTTTATTTTTTATTTTGAAACAAGATCTCACTAAGTGACCAAGGGGCTCACTAAATTGCTGGGGCTGGCCTCAAATCTGTGATCCTCCTGTCTCAGCCTCCCAAGTATTGGGATTTACAGTTGTACACCACCATACCTGGTTAAAGTGATACATTCTTCTATGCACACAACATCTCTTGGTGTGGTGCCCTCCTAATCCCATCCTGCTACCTCTTCCCTCCCCTTACATACTGGTAAGGTTGCTAATGATGCTTTTATATATGAACAGAATATTATTTGTTCAGTTTCCTTCCTTAAGCTTCCCTTTTCCCCTCCCCTCCTCCCTCCCCAACCCCCTTCTACTATTCTACTGGTCTCGCTCCTCATTTTCATGAAGTACCTTTTCTTTCCTGTTTTCTCTCTAGCTTCCATATATGAGAGAAAACCTAGCCAGTTCCAAATTCCTTTTAAATATATAAACATTTTCTAGATGTTGTCCAAGAGGAAAATTAAAATCTTTTTCAAATAGCAATAAAATGTTATTTTATCATTAAATGCTATTGCAACTGTTGAGGGCTGAGTCGAAACAGCATTTGTGAGACATTGAATTTAGCATGTTGTATCTGTGTCCTTCAGGTGTCAGCAACGCATGGCTGGAAACTCTTCTGTCTCTGATAGAAGTATTGCCAAAAGAAACCATAAGGCATGAGGTAACACGGGTTTTTGTAGTTGTTGTTTGTAAATGCTAATAAGTCACTATAATATTTTATATAAAAAAAGTTTATTTTTTGGGTTTGTGTGTGTGGTGCTAGGGATTGAACCCAGGGGCATTCTACCTCTGAGCTATACCCCCAGCCATATTTAATTATTTAATTAATTAATGTATACTGGGGATTGAACCCAAGGGCATTCTACCTCCGAGCCACACCCCCAGCCCTATTTTTATTTTGAAACAGGGTCTCGCTAGGTTGCTGGGAGTCTCACTACTTGCTGAGGGTGTCCTTGAACATGTGATCCTCCTGTCTCAGCCTCCAAAGTACTGGGATTACAGGCATGTGCTACCATGCCCGGCTTCATATTTTATTTTTTATTTGGAAATAGGACCTGGCTAAGTTGCTGAGGCTGGCTTCAAACCTGTGATCCTCCTGTTTCAGCCTCCCTCGTACTAGGATTACAGGGTGCGCCACTGTGCCTGGCTTTCAAAAATGGTTTTTTAAAAAGGAATAAAGTTTCCTATTCTGAAAACATATACATTCACTGTAGAAAATTTGAGCAATATAGAAAATAGGAGAAAGAAAAATAATTTGTAGTCCTATACTTGGCCACTTTTAAGATTCTAATATCGACTTGTTTTTTGAGACTGACTATTCTTGCTTAGTATGATATTCTCGAGTTCTATCCATTTTCCTGCAAATGGCGTGATTTTGTTTTTCTTAATGGCTGTTGTGTGTGTATGTACTAAAGTTTGTGATCCATTCATCTGTTGACAGATATCTAGGCTGGTTCCGGTTCCATAATTTGCTTATTGTAATTGTGCTGCTATGAACATGGTTATGCAAGTATCATTATAATACTCTGATTTTATTTCCTTTGGGAAGATGAGGGGGATTAGGGAACAGAGTTGAAGTCATAAAGAATGTAACAGTTGATAAAATATTATGAATGTATATAAAACTATTAATTCCAATATCAAAGACACATGTAGGGAGGGTGAGGAAGGAGGGAGGGGCCCCATGGGGAGGGCACCAAGAGCTCCGTGCGTGTATTTGTCTGACACTCTGTACCCCAATGTGATGTAAAATTGCAATGCAATTAAAGATGGCGAAATAGAGGGAGACAGAGTGTTTCATCCTCCCCGAGACTCGGAACTCAACCAGTGGGAAGACTGCTTCTTGACAAGGAAAGAAAAGCAGCCAAAACTCAACAAAACAATGACAGTCGAAATGTGGCAGAATCAGAGGCAACAGAGAGAGCAGAGGACTATAAAGAGTTCCCCGCATCTCACCTGGTGAGCAGAATGGCGGTGGTGGCGGCACCATCTTTGACAGGCTTTACTGGCACTGCAGCTCCCAGAGACCAACTCCAGCAAAGAAACAGCAGATTCTTGTGAAGCCAGCGACTACAGACCATCATCAAAGGCAGTTGGCCGGGTGTGGTGGCGCATATTTGTAATCCCAGTACTTGGGAGGCTGAGACCTGAGGATCTGAGTTTGCGGCCAGCCTCAGCTACTTAGTGAGGCCCTCTGCAACTTAGTGAGACCCTGTTTCAAAATAAGGAATAAAAAATAGGGCTGGGGGTGTAGCTTGGAGGTAGAATGCCCCTGGGTTCCATCCCCAGTACCGCAAAAAAAATAAAACAGTTGACTTTTCTCTCCACCCTCAACAAAGTCCCAACTACCCAGACGGCCCATCTAGATCCTGTGGCTGCAGCTGAACCCATCTCTGCCTGCAGGGACCCGAGTGGCACTCATCAAGACCGTGAGTTAACAAGCTGTCCCAGTGGGAGACTGCCCTGTTTAGCCACAGGGACTTACCTGGCAATGAACCAGACTCCCCTGGTCTGTGAGTTTGAAAATCACCCCTGTGGAGGTGGGGTAGGGAGTACAGTTGGACACAGCAGAAACATGAATTAGCAGACAGCCCCAGGGACATTCAGGTGGGAGGGACCTAGAGTAACATTTTGCCACGTTCTTGCAGGGTCTCCAGTGATCACCATAGGACAGCCAGCCATGGTGTCTGTGGGGTGAAATAACTCAGCCTACCGAGTTGCAGGCAGGCTCGGAAAGCTATCAACGTGTGCCTGGCCATGTTTAGGCGCTACAAGCACCAACGCAAGAGGCCAACAAGGGCTCATCGATCTCAGCAGCCTAGAGCAGCAGTGGTGTTTCTGGGGCTAAATAACTGAGGCACCCAAGCCCCTGGTTTAGAACTGTACAATCTCTCCCTGCCAGAGCTTGGGCCCTGAAAGCAGGGAGGCCAGAGGCCAGGGGCTGGCAAGGATTCCTGTGATCACGGCCTACAGCCTGGGAACTCAACGCTCCCTCCACCAGCAGAGTTTGAGCCTGGCAGGCATGCATGCCAGTGACTGACAGTGCTCCACGTGATTGTAACCAGCAATCAGGGGTGGTGTCTCAGGGCCATCAAAACCCAGTGAGCTGGGCCACAAGCTCGGAATATAGCAATTGCTGGTCCTGCTGAGCTTAAGCCCACAGTCACAGAGGCCAGAGGTCAGCACTCTGCAGTTTCATGGGCTCACAATCAACAGAGCAGTGGTGGTGTCTATGGAGCATTAAATCCCAACCAGCAGGCTTCAGGCTCTGAACAGAACATCATAGTCTCTGGCTCTACGGACCATGGGCCTGGGGAGCTGGTGGCCTGCAGCCAATCAGAGACTCCTGTTTACCTGCACTAAGAACTATATCTAGTTAAAGAGGCTCGGAGGGACAAACTCAAAAGTTTGATTATATGAGACAGATTGCTAGAGGCAAATATATACACCCAGCATGGACCTTATTATAAAGGGATAACAGACACAGGACTCACACACAAAGAGGAAGAAGATGCTAAGACACAGAAACACAAACCTAAGAACTCTGAAAATATGAGAATGAAGAACAGCAAGGAAACAAACTCCCACAACTCAACAACAAAGGAGATTGCCAATTTTGATCTTCAGGTAATGCCACAAAAAGAATTCCAAATTTTGATCTTCAATATGATGAAAGGTCTCAAAGAAAGTGTACAGGAAATGAAAGAGTATATCAGTAGAGAAATTGAGGCCCTAAGAAAACCAAAAAGAGGCTTTGAACAAAATGAAGGAATCAATAAATAAAGACTGCAATAGAAATCACCTCTGGCAGGCTAGACCACATGGAAAACAGAGTATCACTCTTAGAAGACAGTTCATTCAAAATTGAAAACATGGTCAGCAATATAGAGAAGACAATACAACAACACAACCTGAACATCCAACAAATATAGACAATATGAAATGCCTTAACTTACAGATATTAGGCATTGAAGAAGGTCCAGAAACACAAACCAAGGATATCAGAAAACTCTTCAGAGAAATAATTTCAGAAAACTTCCCAAACATAGAAAAAGATTTGGACATCCACGTACAGAAGACATTCAGAACACCATCAGGACAAGATTGAAGAAGGTCTTCCCCACACCACGTAATAATCAAAATGACCAACAGAGAGGCCCAGGAAAGAATCTTAAAATCATCAAGAACAAAAGAACCTGTGACATTCAGGGTAAAACAACAAAAATCACTCCAGACTTCTCAACCCAAGTTGTGAACGTCAGGAGGGGATGGTATGATGTACTCAGGCCCTGGAAGAAAACAGCTTCCAACCAAGACTGCTATATCCAGCAAAGATATCATTCAAAATAGATGGAGAAATAAAAACTTTCTAAGACAAAAAGAAACAAAGAATTCATGACTATCAAGCCAGTGTTTGAGAAAATACTTAAAGAAATAAAAAACAAAGAAGATAAAAGAAGCAAATACCAGAACCAGAGAAAGGATGAACTCCACCAGATGGGCAACTAAGCAAAGGAGAAATTACACTACATCAAACATAAAATAGAACTCAAAATGACAGGAAGCAAAAATCATATCTCAATAATAACAGTGAATGTCAAAGGTCTTAACTCCCCAACTAAAAGACATAGACAGGGAAGGCGGATTAAAAAACATAGTCCAATTATATGCCGCTTGCAAGAAACTCACCTTATAGCTAAAGATATTCATATGCTAAAGGTGAAAGGATGAAAAAAGTTATACCATGCAAATGGAGACCAAAAACAAGCAGGGGTAGCTACACTCATATCTGACAAAACAGACAGCTAAAACACATCAGAAGAGACAAAGTGGGTCACTTCATATTAATAAAAGGAACAATCCAACAGGAAGATATAATGATAGTAAACATTTATGCCCCAAATGTGGGTGTACCCACTTTTGTAAAACAAACTCTTTGGAACATCAGGTCTCAAAATAGACCCAAATATAATTATATTGGCAGACTTCAACACACCACTCACACCACTAAATCAATATTCCAGGCAAAAGATGAGGAAAGACTCTTCAGACCTAAAGAACACTATAAACCAAATGAAAATAATAGACATATACAGAATATTTCAACCAACAACAGCTGAATACACATTCTTCTCAGCTGCTCATGGAGCCTTCTCCAAAATAGACCACATCCTGGGCCACAAAGCAAGTACCAGCAAATTCAAAAGATGTAATATAATTCCCTGCATCTTCTCAGATCACAATGGAATGAAAGTAGAAATCAATAGGAAGACCAAAAGAAATTACATAAATACATGGAGACTGAATGATACACTCTTTTTTTTTTGTGGTACCAGGGATTGAACCCAGGGGCATTCTACCTCCGCGCTACACCCCTGGCCCTATTTTTTTTTTATACTTTATTTTGAAACCGGGTCTCACGAAGTTGCGGAGGGCCTCACTAAGTAGAGAGAGAGAGAGAGAGAGACAGAGAGAGCGAGCATGAGAGAGCTGAGGCTGGCCGCGAACCCGGATCCTCTGGTCTCTGCCTCCCAAAGTACTGGGATTACAAGCATGCGCCACCACGCCCAGCCTTGATACACTCTTGAATGAGGACTAGATCAGAGAAGAAATAAGGGGAGAAATAAAGTTCCTAGAATTAAACAAAAGTAGAGACACAATGTGACAAAATCTATGGGACACTTTGAAGGTGGAGTTAAGAGGAAAACATATCATTGAGTGCCCACATAAGAGAAACAGAAAGTCACCAAATAAACAACCTAATGACACACCTTAAGGACCTAGAAACATAGGAACAGTCTATCCCCAAAGCCAGTATAATGCATGAGATAATTAAAATCAGAGCAGAAATCATTGAAATAGAGAACAAAAAAAATTACAAAGGATTAACAAAAGAAAAATTGAGTTCTTTGAAAAGATTAACAAGATTTACAAACCCCTAGCCAACCTAACCAAAAGAAAGAGAGAATCAACCCAAATTATTAAAATCAGAAATGAAAAAGGAGACATCACCACAGACAGTGGGGAAATCCAGAGGATCATCAGAAACTATTTTGAAAATTTATATTCCAATAACGAAGACATGGAAGAAATTGACAGATTCCTGGACACATACAACCTACCTAAATTGAACTAAGAAGATATAGAAAACCTAAACCAACCAATAGCAAGCAAAGAGATAGAAACAGCAATAAAAAGTCTTCCATCAAAGAAAAGCCCAGGTTCAGGTGGATTCCCAGCTGAATTCTACAAAACCTGTACAGAAGAACTAAACCCAATACTTCACAAGTTATTCCATGAAATAGAAAGATATGGAATTCTTCCAGATTCCTTCTATGAGGCCAGTATCACCTTAATACCACAACCAAATAAAAATCCCTCAAGAAAAGAAAATTACAGACCAATATCATTTATAAACATAGACACAAAAGTTCTAAACAAAATACTAGCCATGCATATTCAAAGCCACATCACGAAAATTGTACACCATGACCAAGTTGGTTTCATCCCAGGAATGCAAGGCTGGTTCAACATATACAAATCATTGCATGTTATTCACCACATAAATAGTACTAAGGACAAAAATCACATGATCATCTCAATAGACACTGAAAAAGCATTTGACAAAATCCAACACCCATTCATGTTAAAAACAGTGCAGAAAATTGGAATGGAAGAAATGTACCTCAACATCATTAAGGCAATATACAATAAATCTAAAGCCAACATAATATTGAATGGGGAAAAACTTCAGGAATTCCCTTTAAAATCAGGAAGTAGACAAGAATGCCTACTATCTCCACTCCTTTTCAATGTAGTCCTTGAGACTCTTGCCAGAGCAATAAGACAAGGAAGGATATCAAAAGAATTGAAATAGGAAAAGAAGAATTAAAATTATCACTATTTGCAGATGACATGATCCTATATTTAGAAGACCCAAAAAACTTAACCAAAGGCTACTAGAGCTGATTAACAAATTCAGCAAAGTACCAGGATACAAAATCAACCTTAAAAATCCAGTAACTTTTCTATATGCCAACCATGAATCCACTAAGAAAGAAATCCAGAAAACAATTCCATTCACAGTAACCTCAAAAACAATAAAATACCTAGGAATAAACCTAACCAAGGAGGTAAAAGACCTCTACAATGAAAAATATAAAACACTAAAGAAAGAAATTGAAGAAAGATCTTAGAAGATGGGGAAGATCTCTCTTGCTCTTGGATAGGCAGAATAAATATTATCAAAATGGCCATTCTACCAAAAGTGATCTTCAGAGTCAATAAAATCTCTTTCAAAATATCCGTGTCATTTTTCACAGATCTAGAAAAATCAGTCCTATATTTTATATGGAGAAACAAAAGACCAGAATAGCCAAAGCAATTCTCAGCAATAACAACCATGTAGGAGGCATCATAATGCCTGACTTCAAATTATACTACAGAGCTGTAGTAATAAAAACAGCATGGTATTGGCCCCAAAACAGACACATAGACCAATGGAAAAGAATAGAAGATACAGAAACAAATCCACACACTTATATCCAATTGATTTTCGACAAAGGTGCCAGACATATACTGGAGAAAAGACAGCCTTTTCAACAAATGGTGTTAGGAAAACTGGTTTTCCAGTTGTAGAAAAGTGGAACTAAATCCTTACCTCTCACCCTGCACAGGAGTAAACTCAAGATGGATCAAAGACCTGAAACTTAGACCACAGACTTTGAAGCTACTAGAGGAGGGCATAGGTCCAATACTCCAACATATAGGCATAGGTAGAACCTTCCTCAACAAGACCCCTAAAGTTCAGGAAATCAAAACAAGAATTAATAAATGGGATGGCATTAAATTAAAAAGTTTTTACTCATCAAAGGAGACCATCAAGAGTCTTAATGAGCAAGCCTACAGAATGGGAGAAGATCTTTGCCAGTTATCCCTCTGATAGAGGACTAATATCTAGAATATACAAAGAACTTAAAAGACTCTACACTAAAAAGTCAAGTAATCCAATCAAGAAATGGGCAATTGAATGAATAGACACTTGACAAAAGAAGAAATACAAATGGCCAATAAATACATGAAAAAATGTTCAACATCATTAGCAATCAGGGAGATGCAAATCAAAACTACACTGAGTTTCCATCTAACTCCAATCAGATTGGCAGTCATCAAGAAGTCAAAAAATAATAAATGATGGTGAGGATGCGGAGAAATTGGAATTCTTCTACACTATTGGTGGGATTGCAAATTAGTTCAGCCGCTATGGAGATCAGTGTGGAGATTCCTCAGAAAACTGGGAATGGATCCACCATATGATCCTACTATACCACTCCTAGGTATCTTTCCAAAGGGGTTGAAACCAGAGAACTACAGTAATATATGCATATCCATGTTCATAGCAGCACAATTCACAATAGCCAAATTATGGAACAAACCTAGGTGTCCATCAACAGATGAATAGATTATAAAAATATGGGATATCCACATGATGGAATTCTACTCAGCAATAACAAAGAACAAAATTATGTCATTTGCAAGAAAATGGAAGGACCTGGAGAACATTATATTAAGTGAGATAAGCCAGTCGCAGAAAGTGAAGGGTCATGTTTTCTCTAATATGTGCAAAGGGAGTAATTGGGATACCAGAGGGACTCCAGATAATGGAAGAGAAACCTCAGTGGAGCCACAGAGGTGGTCCAGGGGAAGGGGAGGGGGAAGAGTGAGGTTCATTGGAGGAAATACTACCATTGGCTATGTGTACATATGTGAAAATAACAATGTCATTTTCAGTACTCTGTATGGGGAAGGGGGGAGATGGGGAGGCAGCTAGCAGGGGAGAGGGGGGCATCAAGTGCTGTGTGCATGTATGTCACTGTCAACATGATTTACATTATGATGTGAGACTATAATAAAACATAATAAACAAAAAAATTACAATGTACCCCCAAAAAGATATTTGAAACACAAAAAAGATTTTCCCCCTACATATGGTTTCTGTTTGCCATATTAATAATCATATTGAAGCCGGGCGTGGTGATGCACGCTTGTAATCCCAGTACTTGGGAGGCGGAGACCAGAGGATCTGGGATCGCGGCCAGCCTCAGCTACTTAGTGAGGCCTCTACAACTTCGTGAGACCCGGTTTCAAAATAAAGTATAAAAAATAGGGCCGGGGATATAGCTCGGAGGTAGAAAGCCCCTGGGTTCAATCCCCGGTACTGCAAAAAAA
The DNA here is from genome assembly GCA_004027185.1 of Glis glis. Taxonomy (NCBI): domain Eukaryota; kingdom Metazoa; phylum Chordata; class Mammalia; order Rodentia; family Gliridae; genus Glis; species Glis glis. The sequence goes on from PVJS01004472.1 coordinate 27,262, forward strand.
AAAATCATATTGAATCTGTATATGGTTATTTTCTACTTAGCATTATTTTCCTATGTTATTTAAAGCCCATTTGGTAGTAGCTACAAAATAATTTATTTACTTCTTAAACATAAGGCAGTTTTCAGGCCTAAATTTCATTATCAAAACGAGGCATTAAAGAACATCTCTGTAGAGCTTATCCTGTTTTCAGATAATTTATTTAACTATAGCTTCCAGAAAAGGAGAGTTACTGGGTCAGAGAACATTAATATTCTTAAGCTCTTGACTAACAATATGTGAAAATACTGTTTTCCTGAACTTTTATCAGCAGTGGTGTTCCAGTTTAATTTGATGGGCTAAATATAGAATTAAATTATAATTGGAATTTTAAAATGCTGCTGCTTATTTTGTCCATATGTTATAGTCCTATCAGTTCTATTTATTCTTTTGGCATTGTCAAAGAGGAAAAAATGGAAAACTCTAAGGATTCTGTCTTTCGAGTGTTATTTATATTCCACTTATCTGTTAAGGTCGCCAATCCTTTGTTATACTTGCAAATATTATTGTAAATACTATTCCCAATTTGTTGTTTGCCTTTTAATTTTCAACATTGTTCAGTATACCCTTCTTGAAAAGTTCTAAGTAAATTAAAATGAGAGAATAGGAAAAATATAAAGGAAACTTACCCTCTAGTGAGGTTTGACAATCTTTGAACATTATCTGTATATATATTTCTTTTCAATATGTCCTGGTTGAGGAACAATGATCAGATAATGCCCGGTCCTCTGCTGACTTCACTGTCCTTGTTCTTTCTTTGCCCTCCTACAGCTTGTGCTTCTATCACCGTGCCAAAATACTTGCTTGAAAATGAGATTTATCCACTTATAAGAATGTTTGTGTACATGATGCCAAACATCTAGATAATTACACATTAAAATGCCGAACAGAAAGATGTGTTATTTGTATTTTTTGAAGAGTGATGTGCAGTAGAATTCAGTTTTTACTCTAGAATATCATATTTTTAACATGATTTTTAAGATTTTAAATATGTATTTTGTTTTATTTCTAACCTTTCTCTTTTAAAATTATATTTATCATTATGCATTCAATAATTCCAGCTACTTTGTTGAGAGGAAACAAGCCAACTGACCCTTGTATTAGAGTCATAGAATTTTAGAACTTGGAGAGACCTTAGTAGGACGTGTCCTGGTTTCCACGTGAAGTAGATGAGAAAGGTGGGGTGAGAAAGAGCAGGGTCACCTGGACACAAACTGAAGAACTGGCACTGAAATCAAATTGGTCTTCACAACGCACTGCAGTCTGTCACACTCTCGAGTGTCCGGCACATACATAATACAGTACTAGAGGTGGCGTTGTATTCAAGTGACAGAATTACCTAAATGGAATTTATTTTCTATCCCATGGATAAACATAAAAATTGACCTATATGGATTAAAAATAAATTTGAGTGTCTGATAATTTGCTTTCCTCTGCTGAAAATGTATTTCAGACTTATGCTTTATGTGCATTCAGATTAATTGCAGAATTCACCATGAGCTTTACTTCAATTGTTTGTTCCTAATGTTTTTAATTGCATAATTTATTATTATCTTTATCTTAACCCAGAAGAAACCAAAACAATCCAGGTTATGAACAGCCATGCATCTCAAATTGTAAATCAGGTTCCTTAAAAACATTCAGGACATTAAAATACTCTTTGAAGAAAATAGGTGACATTCTAGTGACAAGAATGTATAAAACTTTTTGACTTACTCTTTAAATCTTTTCCCTTTAGATTTTGAATCCACTTGTTTCAAAGGCACAACTTTCTCAAACAGTCCAGTCTCGTTTAATTAGTTGTAAAATTTTAGGAAAATTGGCCAACAAGTTTGATGCCCATACGTGAGTATTTGAGTATAATTTTTGTCTCTTTTATTAAATTGATTTGAATGTATAATTACTGTATGTTAACAGTTATATTATTAGTTAAGTTATATTATTCCAAATAGATTAATGTTATTACCAAAATTTCACTATTTTAACTTTTAGAATTCCCAGACAGAAATGTATTCATTAGGAAGTGAATTTCTTCTCAATTTCATAGCTTTTCAAGGTCAATAAGGTTAACTTATTTTCTACTTCCCATCTTAGTCTTCCTCATCCCATACCTAGTGTGTTTTTGAGGAAAAATAGTGTTATGTTAGGATGTCCAAATTGGTAAACACACTATAAAGGTGGCGTTGCTGCTTTTTTATATTATTGTTGTGAACTTGTTATTTTGAAGTTTTATAAAGCATAGTCATAATTCATATGTTGTTCTCTGCCCAGATGATAAATACCAAATGGAAGTAATAGGATGTTATATAATTATGGCACAAAAGTAAAATGTAAAGTTGGAGGATATTTGGTTGATGGTTGCCAGAATCAGATATTTCATTGCTATAGCCTTTTTTCTTAGCTATAGACATTTAACTGCCAGCCCAACATTAGCCACTATTTTTAAAATATCCTGTCATATACATAATTAACAAGTAGCTGATGATAACACCCAAATTTAATAGCATATGTAAAATGATTTGTAAACTATAAAGCTTTATATTCAAGTATATTGTTAGCTCGGCATGGTGGCACATGCTTGTAATCCCAGTACTTGGGAGGCTAATACAAGAGGATCTCAGGTTCGAGATCAGCCTCAGCAAGTTAGCGAGACCCTCAGCAACCTAGTGAGACCCTGTTTCAAAACAAAACATGAAAAGGACTGGGGGTGTAGCTTGGAGGTAGAATGTCCCTGGGTTCAATCCCCAGTACCCCCCCCACACACATGCACACAAGTATATTGTTATTATAAAGGTAATTTAAAATTTTGATGATAATTGTTTGACAGTATACTAAAACATTTACCCAATTGTATGTTTCTTTCTTCCCTTCCTTCAGCATTAAAAGAGAAATACTTCCCCTAGTAAAATCACTCTGTCAAGATGTAGAATATGAAGTTCGATCTTGTATGTGTCGGCAATTAGAAAATATAGCTCAGGGCATTGGGTAAGTGTATTTTTAATTCCTCATGCCATAGTCTGATTTCTGGATTGCCAGACAAGCATATTCTGTCTCTATATTCCATGAAATCATGGTATTGATAGGCTATACTTTATCTGATCTTTCAAAATGATCACAAGTCCTTCCTGATTGGTATGTCAGGACTAAGAGAGAAAAGGTCATATGCTTAGCATGGTGGTAGGCATTCGGTTATCATTAATTTCTTTCCTTCTCACTTTAGTTACTTAGTTACTGTTCAAAGACCCAGTATAAAGCGTGCTTGGGTAATCTTTTTGTTTTGTGTGGGGGCTGATTATTCTCTGGCTGTGTTGCTGTGTTGTTTCTGATGATTTGCCAGCATGGAAGCCTTGTCTAGACTTCCTCTCCCTGCTCTCTCTTGGCCCTTTGGGAGCACGGCGCTCAGGAAGGGGAAGGAGCTAGGACAGCCAGTCCCTTCTCTTCTGTAACCAGGTCTCATGCCCGCCAGAAGTATGATATTACAGGGAGTCATCTGCAAGCCATCTCGGGGAATTGTTTTTTCTTTTTAAGGGTTCTGAATTGGTACCAAAAAACATTGGAGCCTCTTATTTTTCGTAGCAGTGGCACTGATTTCACTTGGTTCTTTGTTTCACAAACAAGGACAGGGAGAATATGGCCTTTTGTATTTTTGTTAATTTTTTAAAAACCTGGACTGATGTTTAATGCTTTGGGAAAGCATTAAAATGCTTCTAAGTAGCATTTAAGTGTCAGAAGCTTAACAGTTCCATAGATTAATCAGTTCCTTTTGTTTAATCTCATAAATAACTTCTTTCTGATAGGTTTTCTATATGTAGGTGGCTCTTTGGATCATTGTGGGCTATAATTAACTCAGACTATGCTTAGCACTGAAGATCAGAACCCCTTAGGAGAACATACTGTTGACTTAATCACTTTATCAAGATGTAGAATATACACGTATCTATTTTTGTCATCTTTTTGTCACTGTCATAATTGGGAGGGTCAAGTATGTTCAAATTTGTCTTCTGAAAATATAGGATTACTACTTAAGGATTAATTAACTAATTAACTAATTAATATATTTTTTTGTGGAACTGGGGATTGAATTCAAGGGCATTCTACTTCAGAACTATACCCCTAGCCCTATTTTTTTATTCTTTATTTTGAAACAGGGTCTCACTAAGTTGCGGAGGGCCTCACTAAGTAGCCGAGGCTGGCCGTGAACCCAGATCCTCCGGTCTCAGCCTTCCAAGTACTGGTATTACAAGCATGCACCACCACGCCCAGCTTAAGGATTAATTTATAAAAGTAAGATAAAAAGAATCTACCCAGCTTGTTAAGTTAGAATCCACTTAAGAAACTAATTTGCTTGATCATATACACATTTATTTAATTTTGAGTTTGTTTGTCCTATTAGAAACATAACTGTAGTACTTTCATCTTATGATAGCTGAAAACTTTGAATACCTGGTTCTTACTTGTGTTAGCTTTTCATTACCACAGAAGTACCTGAGACAATCAGTTTAGTAAGAGAAAAGGTTTATTTTGGTTCACAGTTGTAGAGGTTCTCGTCTATGATCAACTGGCCCTGTTGCTTTTGGGCCTCTGGCGAGGCAGCACATCGTGGTGGGAGCAGACGGGGGAGCAAGACCCTCACCTCATGTTGGGAAGTAAAAGAGGAGAAGAGGAAGAGGAAAGGGTGGAAGTCCTACTGTCCCCTTAAAGGCATCCCCAAGTGACAAGACCTCCACTGGGCCCCACTTCTTAAAGTCTCTACCACCTCCCAATAAGAGTCAAGAAAACAAAACTAAAAATAAAAAAATTTGCTATATTTATTTTCAAACAATTCATTAAAATCTCCCTGCTATAAAATGAGATTGAGAATTTGAAGATGAGACATACTGACATGGAAAAGCTGCTGAGAAGAAGAAAATTTTAAATCTAGTTAAAATTAGGAAATATTTTTTATTTTTTATTTTTTTGCGGTACTGGGGATTGAACCCAGGGACATTCTACCTCCGAGCTACACCCCCAGCCCTATTTTTTATTCTTTATTTGGAAACAGGGTTTCACTAAATTGTGGAGGCCTCACTAAGTAGCTGAGGCTGGTTGCGAACCCGGATCCTCCAGTCTCCGCCTCCCAAGTACTGGGATTACAAGTGTGCGTCACCATGGCCAGCAGGAAATATTTTTAAATGTTAAGAATAGAAAAGAAAATTCTACATAAGTGTAGTAAAGAGTTAAACGTTGGTTAAAAATTGTAGTCAGTCAGTGACTTAGAAGATGAATTGGGCCGGGCCAATTTTTTGAAGCAGGCCCTCCCTGTTTCAAAATAAAGAATAAAAAAATCAGGCTGGGGGTGTAGCGCAGAGGTAGAATGCCCCTGGGTTCAATCCTCAGTACCGCAAAAAAAAGTCAGTAAAAAAAAAGATGATGAATTGGCCCTCTCAGAATTCATGAGAGAAAGATAAATGTATGAAATCATTTAGCGACAAAAGACTAGATGTGTAATAAAGGGAAGAATGATCTACCATGAGAACAGCTGATGTTCAGGGTGACGGGATCACATCACATAGCAGATGAGTAATTACAGGCAACAGAGACAGCTTCATTCAAGGAAACTCCCTTCAAGGCCAGAGGCTGAAGATTGAAGGGATAATCTGTTATTGACTTTCTCAGACTATCAGTATTTTTTGTCAATTATAATTCATGCCACCTTCCGTCTTATAACCAAGAAAGAAAGCTGGCCACATCTCAAGCCTCCCGTGAATCAGAGTGTGTGTGATCATAATGATGTCTTATGAGGAATAAGCAGAACACATTAAAGTGCTGAAGAAGAACTATCTGTGATTTAAGTATTACATATTCTCTAAAAGCATTTATGTTTTTTTTTCATTCTTTTAGGTGGTGGAGCATCTAGTGTCATATATCATTCTTCTATGTAGAAATTAGTTATTATGCCTGGCATGGTGGTGCACTCCTGTAATCCCAGTATTTGGGAGGCTGAGACAGGAGGATTTCAAGTTCGAGGACAGTTTCAGCAACTTAGCAAGACCCTGTTTCAAAATAAAAAATAGGGCTGGGGGTATGGCTTGGTTACAATTTAGGAAGTTTAATATAAACTAGTCATTAAAATCTCTATAGGTAGCAGTATTATGCTGGGGGGGGAGTGGAACTTATTAATCATGCTGAAGGGCCTGTTAGTATTTCTTATGTCTGTGTCTGTCTCCCAGCCACACTGCGTGCCTCTGGGGAGCAAGGAGAAGAGAGGGCGGGGAGGACAGGGACAGAGTGTGAAGGAGGCGGGAGGGGCGCTTTAAGCTTCTTCCTATGTCCTGCTGCACCTGGTCCAGCCACTTGTTTTCAGTAAGTTCTTGCTGCAACTGTGTTGATTTGATTTCTTTTCTTCTATCACTTATTGTGCAGGACAGAACTTACAAAAAGTGTGGTGCTCCCCGAGTTAATAGAGCTTTCTAGGGATGAAGGCAGCAGTGTGCGGCTTGCAGCTTTCGAAACTTTGGTTAATCTGCTTGACGTATTTGACACAGGTAAATCTTCACATGGATACAATCTTCACTTCAGAAAGCAATATTTTCCCATCTGTTTTGTGTCACTAAGAAAGAGTAAAGGTAGATTCAGAATGTTTTGTTAAATTTGATGATAAATGTTAAGCCTCTCCTCCTCTTTCTTTTTATGATTCCTTTTCTTTTGGTGTTTTCTCTGCTTCCACTTTTAACCTCATGGCATTCACTGTGGCTGTGTATTCAGCACTCTCTCTCTCTCCCAAATTTAACTGAGTTGTGTAGAGGGCTAAGAATTTGGCTTGGGAAGTAGCGTTTAACTTCTTCAGTCAATTCACATTAAGGCAGATCCGCACTATAACAATGTATAAATGAGTTTCCTCTCCTTAGTTGTTATTTGTATGCACACACACACAACAGGAACATTTTGATGGTATTGGGGATTGAACCCAGGGCCTCACACATGCTAGGCAAGTGCTCTGTCACCAAGCTATAGCCCCAAGCCTCTCCTTAATAATATTTTAATGCCAGAAACCTCACAGCCATGAGAGGAGAAATACGGGATGGGGTATTTGAGTGGGAATGGGCAAGGAGGTCTGTCTTAGCGTTATGCAAATCAAGAACCAAAAATAGCTAGCTGCTCTGCTGAGTGTATGGCTAAGATCCTTGACTGATGCTGGACAATCAGTTTATCAGTAAATGGTAACAATCTTGATAGGGTGAAATTTGGAGGAGTAAATGACAAGACTTAGGTGTGAAACTCAATTGCATAATTATGGGCTTCCATTCACTGGGATTACCAACAGTGTATCTGAGCTTCTTAAAGATTACTATAATGTGGACAATAATTAATTATGTGTGAATACTGCAGAATAATCATTTAGGTAACAGGATGAAGCAAAGGAGTAAAAACTGCCACACATGGCTCTTTGTCCCTAATAATGGGCTCCCTCCAGGCTCCAAACTACCCCTGGCCTTGTGGTGTTGATGCTCCAGTCCCACCTGTAGCTAGCACGTTCCTCCACACCTCCTGCCTTCCTCACACTCCTTCCTCTCCCTCTCCTTCTCCTTCTCCTCCCTGTTTTTCTCTTACCCAACTTTTCCTCTTCCTATAGTGCCTAGTCCAAATTCTGTTAGTTTGCTCTCTGATCTCTTTGCAAATCCCTTATACTTGGAGTTAACAAATTATGACCTAGAGGCCAAATCTGGCCTGTTACCTGCTTTGTAGGGAAAGGTTATTGGAACATAGCCATGTTGTCTGTGGCTCTTGTGCTACAGTGACAGAATTGAATAGCGGGGACCGAGAGCCTGCAAAAGCCTAAACATTTGCAAAAAAGGTCCACAGTCTCCGGCCTTACGCCAACTATTAAAACAGTGAACACAATGGCTTACATTTGTTGTGTTTGCTTTCTTTGCTAGTTCGAATTTCTCAAGTTCAAAGACCATTTATCGCCAGGCTTTTTACTTCTCCTTAGTATAATGCTGGTTCTGTAAGAAAGTAAGTGTTAAATGCATGTCATTTAATGAAAACAGTAGTTGCAGTATTGAAATGTGATGATAACAGTAACAAATAGCAGTAATACTCAGAAGTCAGTTAAAGCATTTTACTTAGTATAAGTAGCGACTCATTTCTGAAATTTTAAGCAAACTCTGGGAACATTGAAGAATATTGGAAATGAGCTTAAATATTGCTAATGTATCATAAACTTAATGATCTAAGCAGATGCACTCAACAAATTGACTTTAAAGAGCAAGCTAAGAAGTAAAAGTCATGAAATTAAATATGCAGATTATAAGCTAGCTTCAATAAAAATGACATGATAATGGCTTAAGCTGCAGCCTGGTATGAGATGAATGTAAAAGGGAATAAGGAACGTTTCCTGTGCCTGTTACTCATCTGTTTCTATTAAGGACATTAGAATTGTTTCAGTTATTGAGGCTCAGAACCTCAATCATCTTAGCGTTTTAGTTGTAACCACTCTACATTCTGTCCCTGTTACCCACAGTAGAAGTCCAGATGCTTTAGGAAAAAATTAAAGTGCTTAATAAATTTCATCCCTCCTCTTACCCCTTCTTCACCACCCACCTTTATCATCATCGTTTTCAGATATTTTCTATTCCTTTGAGGATCACATAGAATTTTTTCTGCAATTTGTGTATGTGCTAGTTTCCACATGTGCAATGTGGGCAACTGGTTCTAAAGCATTTATTATTTTGTTTTGTTTTCCAGATGACAGAAGTCAAACTATCCTTCCATTAGTGAAATCATTTTGTGAAAAGTCTTTCAAAGCAGATGAATCAATTCTTATTTCATTATCCTTCCATTTAGGAAAACTATGCCATGGACTATATGGTATGATGTATCTTAAGAATTTCAAGACCGTAAATAGTCTCTTTTCTTCTACCTTAGCCAGTGAACTTCAGCTTTTTGGTTGTAAAATCTAGCTTTTATGTGTATAAAATCTCACAAGATCTTTGAATTTTGGTAACATAACTAAAGCACATTTAGAGATGACTTTTTCACTGATAGAACATATTTGAAAGAACAATGGCAGAGTGAAGTAAGCACAGCCCTTTAAATTCAGAGCATTTTATACTTATGTATTAGTTGTTATGTGATAATAGAAGTTCAGGTGTGATAACTGTTATCGAGATAGTTAACTATTCTATTTGTTTAATAACGTGTATGTGTATTTGTGTATCATGTGAGCATTCAGCTTAGAATATAGAATAATACCCATAGTCTTGGCATTTTGAAAATATGTATATATATGCATATATATTCACACATATATCATATGTGAGTTGAGTAGTACTGATGCAGATATATATATATATATATACACACACACACATATATATGTATAAGTATATATAAAATCATGTGAGTATACAGCTTAGAATATAGAATAATACCCGTAAGTCTTGGCAGTTTGAATATATTGCTTAGTTCTTCTGGCACAGTAATATATTTTCTTCATGTGGATTATATATATATAGACATTTAGTGGATGGTTGAAAATATTTTGAAATATATTTTCATTGGAAATATATTTCATGTATATTTTTATATATATGAAATTTTCATATGTATTTCATATATATTTTTAATCAATGGAATTAACCATTCCATTGATCAAAAATATTTTAAATTAACTTTTCCATCCTCTGAAGATACACAAACATCTCTTGGGGAGGCAATTTTAGAATATTTCCCATAAATAAATAGTAATATGTATAAATAGCTACATTATTATTATGATTATTGTTATTATTATAGTGACCTGTTTTCTACAAGCTGCAGAAAATAATAAAAGCATAATTTTTGCCTTAAATGGTTCATAGCTTTGTAATTACAACATTATTAAAATGAGTATAGGCTGAAATAATATGTCCTGTTAAGTTTCTTCATAACAGCTGATCTTTCTTAATTGCTTTTATTTATGAACTGTAAATATTTATTTAAATATTTGGTTCCAAATGTGTTTTTACTGTGCTCTGATTTTCTCTTTTTAATTTTTGTTTTCAATTGAAATGTTGAACACAGATTTTTACATTTGTTTTAGGAATATTTACTCCAGATCAACACTTGAGATTTTTGGAATTTTATAAGAAACTTTGTACATTGGGTTTGCAACAAGAAAACGGACACAATGAAAACCAGATTCCACCCCAAATCCTAGAGCAGGAGAAGAAATATACTTCAGTACGAAAGAACTGTGCCTATAACCTTCCGGTAATAAATTATATACTTATATTTACTGAGCATTTTGTTTATAACTTTAAAATATGTGAATAGCTAGCATTAAAAATATTGCCATAGTTGACACTTGCTGCTTAGCATCATGCGTGGTGTATATTTATATAGGAGGTACTGAGTAAATATCTGTGGAATTTATATTTCTCTTTGTATCAGAGTTATGTGCATGCATTTGGATCTTCCAAATATGATTTCCGATTAAATTATGATTCAGAGGATATGATTTCAGCTTAAGTGAATGGTTATAATATTAGGTATTGATGCATGTTTTTCTCTCCTTCCCATCCATCTTCTCCTTTCCACCTCCACCAGGCCATGATTGTTTTTGTTGATCCTAAAAACTTCCACATGGAACTCTATTCTACATTCTTCTGCCTTTGTCATGACCCTGAAGTACCAGTCAGATACACTATTGCTATTTGCTTTTATGAAGTAAGTCTGAAGAATTGATACCAGTGTACATTTGTTTTTTATTCTATGTGTACTAGATGCTTTTTTTGATATTTTGTATACTTCTGTTTATAGATTACTTATAAGATATATCTCCATATCTCTTTCATGTTTTGGTCCTAAATCTTATTTTAAAATTTCCATAATTCTCTTCTTTTTTAGTATGTTTATAGAACCCATTTACATAAATACATTAAATCCATTTATTCATGTATTAACTTATTCGTTCAGCATATCTAAACTAAGGGCTTACTTTAAGCCAGGCAATTGTGGTAGATTTGGAAGTAAAATCAGTTTTTCTATGCTTTATATTATTTATACTTAACTTTGCACCTAAGCACTTAAGAATATATGGGAAATCGAGGCAACTTACTTACACTTACTGTTTTTACTGCACACGAATGGTGTTTCATGATCATAGATTTTAGATTTAGCTATTACAACTTTCCATAAAGTGCAAACAAATGTGAGTTCAAAGTTTTATAAACTATAAAGCTATAGAAATATGATTAGATAAGATGACATATAATTAAACTACATATAAATATAGTTAAAATTAATGTAATTACTTTTTAACCATTGGAGTTGAAATTTGGGGCCTGTTTCTTAGTTGATGGCAATAAGCAAACCTATGATATGGTTGTAGTTAGCACATATGAGCTATGCCTTTTCAATTTCAAAACTCACATAGAAATCTCTTTATATGTGGCATAATAAAATGTTTACTTTCTTTATAAATAGCATAATAAAATCTTATTCTCTGTGAGAATATTTCATCTTCTTCCTTGGACTGTTAGATTAGCTCAAAGTATGCAGAATATTAATAGCATCATTATACATGTTATTTAAAATGCTTTTGACTGTTGAGTAATACTCTTTGCTTCTTTAACACTTTTTTTCTGGTATGGGTAAAATATATATTAATTGTACAAAATCTAGGAAATATTCCCCTTATATAGTACAGTTATTTAAAATAATTCCAATGCTGCAGAATGATATCATCTTTGTAATTATACCTACGAGAATCTGCATTTGGAGGAGTGGAAAGGGCGGAGGGTACTGCCCAGCTGAGCCTCCAGGATGAGCGGTCATTTAGGCTTGAGTTACCATGTGTGTGTGTGTTTGTTAGACAGGGGTCTCCACAGACAGTTACACAGATTGGAGTCTGAGAGTGCAATATTTATGTTTATCTCATTTCTCTGAGCTTTCATTTTTATTTATGTTTGATAGTGGTCATAATATAGCACCATATAAATAAACATATTGAAATGTATATGTATATATAAAGGTATTTCACTAGTGGGAGTGAGTTTGGAGATCGCTGACCAATCTATTAACTGAGTTGCTAATTTCCATATTCTCACAGTGAGACCATGTTAGTAGGTAAGAATGATGTTCACCTCCTTGAAATGAAGAGCTAATTTGGTTTGTCCTCTCAAATAATAAAAATCCACTAATGGATTTAAAATTTTCTAATCTAGCATAATGTTAGACTCTGTTAATTGCTTTGCTATAACTATTGCTTTTTAGAAAAATATTATTTAAAAATATTTTTAACAAGTCAAAAATCACCCAGAACAAAGGATTTGGTTTATCCCTGGCTATCCATGTACCACTCCTCCACCCCCAAATAAAACTTCACTTAAGCCCAACTGTGTTTTGTTTTGTTTTTTAAAGGTGGAGTAGAAACTGGTAAATCCACCATTGCAGGCTCTGAGTTTGTCTGGAGAATAAAGGAACACTACTTATAAGGGAACGGGCTTATTCTGACTCTCAACTCCTCTCATGCTGATTAAAGTCTTTGACGAGGAAAAAGAAAGTTGTTTTGTCTCCTTACAAGTTATTCCCACCCTGCTGTCACCATAGGCCTTCAGTAAAAGTTGCCTTCTTTGGGAGGCTCTGAACTGGGGTGAATTCTCCTATGCCTGTTGGCTTCTCTGAGACTTCAGAATGTGAACCCAAGGCAGCCATGGCCTACTCTTGCCTTGATGTGAAAGTTATGGGAATCCCATCCTCTGTAATTCCCCACCCCCAGGTGTGCACACCCGCCTACCTATGTCCACACTCCAACACGCTGCTAAACATTTTAAAAAGCTGGGGGTTTTTTTTGCAACTAAGTTTTCTAGAGATCTAATTTTATATTTATGTTGTAATATTTTTTATTTTAGAGGAGGTATCCAACATGAATGCAACTTTTAAAAATTATTATTTTAAACTTTATATATCTAGTAGTCTCAAATCTGAGAGACTTTATTGCTATATTTTAGGTGTCTAAACTTCTGAATTCTGGAGTATGTTTAATACAGAAAGAACTGATAACATTATTACAAGACGAATCTCTGGAGGTAATATGTTCTTACTCTTAGGTTTTTATTTCTTTTATGTTAAGTCAGAATGTATCAATGCCTTTTCCCTCTACTTCTTGAGAATTGCATCAACTCTTTCAGCCAATCAGCTCCATAGCTAATTGGCCGTATCATAGACTAATGTATGTATATAACTGTGTATAACACTGTTTTATAGACTGGAAATGGGGAAGATCTTCAAAAAAGTATTAGGATTTAAAATGTATTCAGTTTTAAAATGGAAATGTATATTTGTCTATTAAGGAAAATTTAGGAAGTGCAAAAAGTAGACAAAAGAGTACCTTTAATTCCATCACTCTTAATATTTTGGGTTTTTTTGGTAAATTTTTCTATTCTTTTGATGTTATTATATTTTTCTGTATAAAGGTTTTTATTCTATATAACTGGAATCATGTGTTACATTTTGCATATTTTTTCTCTTAGCATTATTTGGGGATTATTTTACTTTCTAGCATATACATACAAAGATTTTGAAATACTTCATTTTGATGCTGTGTTTAGTACATCCTATTTGCCTAAATGACTACTAGCTCACCAGAGCTCAACTCATCAATATTTTAATATCACTGACAGTATTATCTAATTTAGACCCCCTTTATAAAGTTGGGATGCAGTTTTTCTCCTGGCAACTGTGTAGAAGTAGCAATCTCTAATTTAAATTGTTTGAACAATATGGAGAGATGGGTACCCTAATCTCTTTTAAAAAGTAGATTGATCAAGGCAAAATCTACAACCAGAAAATGACAGAGTAAGAAAATAGAACCCCCCAAAATGTTGTGTGTTAAATAACCCTATTTCTGTATAGACATTGACACGTGATAGTCCCTGCTTGGATACTTGAAGCAATACTTGGACACTTCTAATTCTTTTTTCCACACCATTTTTCTCTATATTGAGTAAAATATTGTATTAGCAAAACTATGTAGGGGATGAAAACCTAGAGAGTTCCCAAAGACAAACTTAGAAGTTTTTAAAAAATTAATTTAGGAAAAGCGCCAAGAATTGTTTTTATTGAAACTGTCTTCAAGAAAATAAAAAGTGCTGAGGAAAAATAAAGAAAGAAAATAAATTGACATGTGGGGTTAATTAATCTAGAAAAATGTAGTAATCACTATAAAAATAATATCTCCAGAGGGAAATATACCAAGACATGTATGCATGTATTTATGTATCACTTTGAATTTTACTATGATGTATAATTACAGTGTACAGTAAAAATATTACAAAAGAATAATCTATATCTCTATTAAAAGGTACTAGATGCTCTTATAGATCATCTTCCAGAAATCTTGGAACTTATGTCTACTGTTGGAGAAAGCAATGTTCAAGAAAATAAGGTAAATCCCATCTATCAAAAATGTTTCTGAACTTTATAAGTATGATCCTACTCTGCAGGGTACTTGTGAGGGTTCAGGGAAGAAATGTGTGGAAAACATTTCAAATAGTGCTTCCCCCTGGGTGGTGAGCATCCTGCCTGCCATACTGTTGGCAAGATCCATGAATGGCAGGGGAGTGGATCCCCTGCTGGCTCACAGATTTACATGAGACCTCTGCCTGTAGAAAGAGGAAGAAGGACAAGCCAAGCTGCTGTGCACACCAGCAACCCCCAGTACGTGGGAGGCAGAGACAGGAGGAGGATTGCAGGTTTGGGGCCAGCACAGGGTGACTTAGCTAGAACTAAAAAATAAAAGGGCTGGGGTGTAGCTCAGTGGTAGTGCCCCTGTGCTCAATCTCCAATACCACACACAAAAAAGAAGATATATTAATATATTATTTTTGCACCTGTGAGGCTTGTTTGGGAGAATCAGCATGGAATATTGAAGTGGTGTAAGCTCCTTTGTTGAATTCCTAGCCTGTTGCTGAGGAGCTGGATGGTCAAGAAGCCATAGACATCCACCCAGAACTTCCCCAGGAGGTGGAGGGATGCTGGCAGTGCCGCCTTCCAGTCAGCGGCTCCCTTGCCTCCTCAGAGCTGCACCGCCAGGCTGGTTGCACTGGCTGTGGCCTGGTGTTAAGGAAACAAACGACCATGCCTCTTTGGTTTTCTCAGTTTTAGTATCTCTGCTTTGTGGGTGAATCAAATGAAATGCACAAGTTATTTGAAAATTCCAGAAGTAAGGTACTTTTCAAATACAATATTTTTTAACCAGTGAACTTACTATTTTTAAAGCAAATGAATGAATGAATGAATGAATGAATGAATGAATGAAATAGTGCTTGCCATACTGTAGGTGTTCACAAAAGTCTGTTGGCAATTAACAGCTTAAATCTCCTCTACAATTCTTTTTTTTTTTCTTTTGCGGTACCAGGGATTGAACGCCGGGCGTTCTACCTCCGCACTACACCCCCGGCCCTATTTTTTTATACTTTATTTTGAAACCGGGTCTCATGAAGTTGCAGAGGGCCTCACTAAGGAGGCAATGCTTATATTAACAATTTTTATGTTGGTGAGATTCTTAATTACTTGGGAGTTTGTGTTTAGATTTTCAGCATTACTGATTATTTCAAGATAAACATAGGGAGGACAAAGATGTAGAAGTTAGAAGGTCAAACTGATTAACATTAATATAGAACAAATTAGTAGAGTTGCTGTGGTAATAAACCTGATAGGAAGGATGATGAGCCCAGTGACTAGTTCAAAATCGATTTCTAGTAATGATGGATTTTGCTTAGGGATTTTTACAGAAGTATTTGATTCCACCAGATGACTGTTTCCCCGTGACAGCTGAGATGCCTTCTAAACTCTGAAATCCATCCCTAGCATATTCTGATACTGAATGTTGTAGTCGATTTATTTAATTGCCATCGATTCTGTTTCCTTTACTTCTTTCCCTGCAGTTGTCCTCTCTGCCTGACTTGATCCCAGCACTCACGGCTGCTGAGCAGCGAGCTGCAGCCTCTCTGAAATGGAGAACCCACGAGAAGCTGCTGCAGAAGTATGCCTGCCTGCCACATGTCATCTCCAGTGATCAGATTTATTACCGTTTCTTGCAAAGAATGTTCACCATCATGATGACAAATGTGAGCCCGGCACCTTTCATTTTACTCTTTGAACTCACGGTTGATTTTGGCATTACCAAATTCTTCACATTCTCAAAGTAGTGTGGCAACTCAGTTCTTTCCACTGTGCCCAGGAGCATGTCATCTTTCCAGGTCCCTGAAGAAGGAATTCAGATTTCTCTTTGCTTTGCTATTGCTTCTCCCTCTGAGGGAGGCGGGAGCAGGTGAACCGTGCACTTACCCTTTGCCTCTGTACTGCAGGGTGAGTGTGGACAGGCCACGTCAGCCTTGATACTGTTCTTCCTGAGAGGAAGGTTGACGGGACGCAGTTAGCTCCACCCAGAGGCCCTCTGCCCTCCTGTGCTCCTCACGTGCCCACAGCCTCAGCATCTCACCCCAGCGAGGCCGCTTTCCAGCCTTCCGTTAAGCCCCTTAATATTAGTTTGGGTGCTTTTTCTTTTACAGTACCTGACTGGTGGCTATGTAGCTGATAAAGTTTATACTAACTGGATGTTTTACTATAGATGACCTTAGAATCAGAGTCAAAGGATTAAAGACTCACCCCCTCAAAACAGTGTATTCGAACTTCCTCATAAATTTACTTATCAACTTTTTTCATAAAAAATCCCCAGAGGATTATGTAGCCTGCAGTTGTATATTTAATATGACATCCCAATACATTTTCGTGAAAGTTTTAAAAACTGTACATTTAATATGACATCCCAGAACAATTTTGTACATTTAATATGACATCCCAATGCAATTTTGTGAAAGTTTTAAAAAAACTCCAGATATATCTGCTTTAGAAAGTTTTTTTTTTTTTTTGTGGTACTGGGGATGAAACCCAGGGGCTTTTTACCTTTGGACTACACCCCTAGACCTATTTTATTTTTTATTTGGAAACAGGGCCTCCTAAGTTGCTGAGGCTGGCTGCGAACCTGTGATCCTCTTGTCTCAGCCTTCCAAGTACTGGGATTACAAGCATGTACCACCAGGTGCCTGGCTAGAAAGTTTTTCAAAAAAAGTATTTTAAATTGTCATTTTTTGTTCTCAATGAAAGGGAGATGATGAATTCTAGCAGCCATCTCAGAATTCCAAAATCAATTTTAGTCTCTAAGATTTCAAAAGGAGAAACATAATATATTATTGGTGTTATTTACAAAAAAGGGAATAGGCACACATTGAATTACCTGCCACCCTTACAAGTTTATTTCAGATGTCAAAGCAAAGTCTTGGGATTGAGGATTATACTGTAGATGTAACAATCTTAAAAAGCGATTTTGGTAAGATTAATATCCTTATCCATTTTACATTTATTAGCATGAATGTACCACATAGGAAATTTCACATAAAATTGAGCAAGATCTATTAATTTGTTTTATACAGCAGTTACTTATTTGAGTGTGTACTATGTGCCAGGCTCTTTTGTAAGAGCTGGGGTTAGAGGAGTGACAAATAGATGGAGAGACGCTTCAGTAACGGAGCTTGCATTCTCAGGTAGGGACAGTGGGGAGTAGTAATCAGATAATAAATATATTAACAGGTGGTCAGTGCTGTGAAGTTTGATCTTAATTGTTGGTCTCAACCTAATTATATAGAAGGCATGTTTGTGTTTAGGGTGCTAAGAATACATAGCATTCAGTATTCTTAACTTCAGGAAAGAGAAATGACTACAATGTAGAATATGAATTAGTAGTTTTTAGAGATTTGTTTTCCTATTTTCTTTTACAAGGAGCTAATGTCACACTTTAAAGCAAATACATGATTGTTACGGCACATTTTCTGTGCTCTAAGAGGACACATATAAAAAGATTTATATTTTTAGTTCCATATTTAATTACAATATTCATTCATTCAACAATTTTTTATGGTGGTACTGGGGATTGAACCCAGGGGTGCTTTACCACTGAACTACAACCCCCCACCCCAGCAGCCCTTTTTAATTTGAGACAAGGTCTTGCTAAGTTGCCAAGGCTTGTCTTGAACTTCTAATCCTCCTCATTCAACAAAATTTGTTGAGAGCCTACTATGTGCCAAGCAGTATTCTAGGTACCAAAAATATGATAGGGAGCAAAAAGAGACAGGACCTATTCTCATAGAGATTACATCCTATTGGGGATTCTTGACAAAATTAATTATTACCCTTTAATATCACTTAACATCCTAATATATGTGACCAGTTACCCTCCAAATGTACTTTACAGTTATTTTCTTCCATGTAGGATCCAGTTAATATCTATACCTTGCCTTGGGTTGGTACATTCATTTCTCATTTCTCTTAATCTTAAAGAGCTTCCCTGTTCCCTCTCCCACTTTTTCATGACATTGAACTGTAGAAGAGACGAGGCAGTTGTCCTGTAGAACATTCCAGCTCCTTATTTGTCGGGTTGCTTCTTCGTTGTGGTAACTTGTTCATCTCTTCTCCACGTTTCACGTTAACTGTGAGTTAGATCGGCGAGCTTGCTGAGATTCAAGTTAAGCTTCTGGTGGGAATACTTCCTAAGCGCTGCTATTTATACTACATCCGATCGGGATGGTTGTTCCGCTATAATTGAGCTAAGAATGACCATGCAGGTGGTGACAGCAAAATGATGTCCCTCCCCTGTGATCCGCATCGCCATCTGCAGCTGACTCCCTAACGCTCGCAATGCCAGCTTCTCGGCAGCTTTTCTCCACTGGTTTTAGCATCCATTGGTGATCCTTGCTCAAATTAGTTATTTTATTAGAACTTGCAAAATGTGGTTTTTAAAAATTCCATCATTTCTTACGCATTTTTGATGGTGTTCTATGAAGAAGTTCTTTCGCTCATGTACGTGGGTTATTTGGTTACCTGAGATATATTTCCTAGTGGAAAGTCAGGATGAAATCCGAATTCTTTTCCTCTAATTATCAATTTTCAGAACTGATGTGGTAGCACTTATAAAGGAAACACATTTTACTTTTGGTTCTCTCTCTCTCTTTCAAATATGAAATGATGTTTAATTTGTTGCAGTCATTATTCTTTATGTTTAAATTGTAACAACTTCTTCAAGCTGACTTTTATGTGCTTTTGACATGATTATATTTATTTTTTATTTCTGGCCCCAAAGGATATATATACCTTATGTTATAAGGTATATATTATAAATTACATATATTATATATGTATTTTTCCTATGACTAGTATATATGCATTTGAAATTCTATCATTATACACAAAATGAAGAAAAAAACGATATGCTTTCATTTAGTTTACTACCTAAAATTCATTTTTAATCTAGTTGTGTTTCAGATTATTACACTTTTTTAGTTTTCTGTTTAAATCATAGCAGGCATCCTCTTTCTGCATTCAACATGGAGTAGTGTCCAGTCAGATGGGAACAGCATGTGTAAAGTGGGAGTGGACACAGCGGGCACTGCTACCTCAGCAGTGTGGGCTTTTAGGATGTTGGGCATGAATTTATAATGTACGCAAAATAACTGTCTGAGAAATTTTTCTCTAATACATGGTTTGAACCAAAAGAAGACAAATGGTTGAATTCATTTGGAATTAAAGTTCTTCCAGTTCCTGTGAAGGGCATTCAGAGGCAGAGGGGTTGGAATACTGGTAAGAGTGATTGGCGTGCTGTCCTTTGTGCCTAAGCTTTATCTGTAGCATGGAGCAGAGATCTCAGTGAGTGGCCATGAGGTTGAAGAGCCAGAATTAAGTCAGAATGACTGAAGAGTATACCTGAATGTGGTGTCTCTAGATTTGTAGGTAGAAGTGGCACATTTTTGGCAATGTAACTGACACGTGATGTGTTCTAGCAAATGCTGAATGAATGACTGGCAGAATCCAGTCAATGACTGAACGGATGGGTGCCTGAGATGTATTCGAGGAGTGCGTCACTTGGGATGACATGGCAAGGAAATGAGTCAAATTTGGATCATTTGGACATGATTTTGCTGAATTAAATTCACTTTGTAATGTGATATATGAGTTGATTTACCTAGGTGATAGTAACATTAAGTTATGGCAATATTTCCAGAAGGATGTAAGTTCAGTGATTTGAAAGGCAGTGAACACTCTTCTTTTAGCTACTAACTTAAAATTAATTGGTGGGGAAAATCATTAAGAGTATATTTTGGGCTAGTATAATTGTCTTTCTCTTCTATTTCTTTAAGAATGTCTTACCTGTCCAAAAGGCAGCTTCACGAACTCTATGCATTTTTCTGCGATATAATCGTAAACAAGAACAGAGACATGAGGTCATTCAAAAATTAATTGAACGTAAGTAATCATTATCTCTTATTTTGAAAAAGAAAGAAAGAAAGAAACCAAACCAGTTGGTTTTAATTAGACCTGACTTGTCTTATATTGTTTTGCTAGGAGTACGTAGGCTGATGTTGGTAATATCTAGCGTGTGTTTTTAAGTCATGTAGGTTAATTGTGTTTGTTTTGGAAATCTTTGTGGCAAGATCAGATTTGTGATGAATGAAAGTAATAATTGGCTTTCTTTTGTGAATTCAACACTTAAGAAATTAAAATATGTAAACTTCCGTTGACAGCTTAATTTCTATATTGATGAAATAGCATTTGGAACTAAAATATGAATAGAATATTTATTAATATAATGATTGATTTTGTTTTCAATATTAATAAAATTAGCAGAATACATTTTTTCTTTGAATAGAGTTGAGAGTACAGATGAGTATGAATCTGGTGAGTCTAGGTGGTTTTAATGTCTTAAGATACTAAGTCAATTAACAAATGCAAATTCATTTTAATTCATGAATTTAGAAGGGCTAAGATGAGGCTCTAAAAACCTTTACAGTGTTAATTGTGAAGCTAGCAATACATATCTATATATTCTTATGGCTTTGTTAGCCACTGAACGCTTGCTTTGACCATTTATTAAACTGTCCAGCATAGGCAGGTGATGGGGTTTTCTGGGTATTTGAATTCACCATTTAAGCATGAATGGGCACTTTTCAAAAAACCTACTTTTATAAAATTCCGTTTAAGAAAAAATATGCTCATTATACTTTAATCTTTCTTTTTGTCACCTGTTTTAGTTCAATTTTCATTTTCCATTGGAAGGACCTCATACTTAGAATAAATTTTATCCTAAAAGAAGATTGTGTGTGGTTTTAACTATCAAGAATTTTACTTTTGAACATTTCTGTAAAAAATGGAAAATATTGACCTGCAGTCAATATTTAAATTACTATTTACAAATAACTCTGTTCACTTCAAAGCATTTTTAAGGAAACAAGAGGGAGAAAACAGTTAATTTGATTATGAAAAGACTTTGAAGTTATGTAGGCCTGCATTTGAATTGTAGCTGATCTTAACCTCTCTGCATCTTAGCATCCTTATGTTTTAGGAGGGATATGTATGTGCCATCCTATTGAATTGCATTTTAGGGTTAAATGAGATAAAGTGTACAAAGTACTTAGCATATACTGAGTGGTCAAAAAATACTAGATCTAGTCATTCAATAATGAATCGGTGCTTATAGAACTTAATACAATATTAATAAAACTTTGCTGGCTTTGGAGGTATCTGATTTTGGAGTCTACAAATCTGGGGTACATAATATGATCTTTGTCTTTTGTCTCTGGTATTTGCTAAACAAATTGTGAGTATAAAGAAACTTGTCATTGAATTTGTGTGTTTTAATATTGTCATGGAGGAAAAATTAACTTCTGATACTTTTGTTGTTGTTTCTAGAACTGGGCCAAGGAAAAAGTTATTGGAATAGACTTCGGTTTTTGGATACCTGTGAATTCATCATAGAGATCTTTTCAAAATCATTTTTCTGTAAATATTTCTTTCTACCTGCTATAGAACTGACGTATGATCCAGTAGCAAACGTGAGGTATGGTGTCACGTCAAGAAAGTATTTGAAAACATTGCATTGTTTGTGTATCTACTGTAGCAAATATTCCCAAGATCATCTTTCTTAGTCAATTGAAAAATCAAGTGAAGAATTTACACTTGCTTTCAAATTCTTAAGTCTTTTTAAAACATTGACTAAACAGTTGTATAGGGGTTACAGTGTGATAATATGATATATGTATACAATGTGTAGGGAGCAAATCAGGGTAATTACCATTTTCATCTCCTTAGACATTTGTCATTTCTCTGTGTTGGGACCTTCAAACTCCTCTCTTCTAGTTCTTTATAAAAGATAAGTTGTAAATCATAGTCACCCTCCTGTGCTGTAGAAGGCTAGAACATATTCCCCCATTTAACTGTATTTTGATGCCTGTTTTCTACCTCTCTCCTCCTTATTCTTCTGCCCTCTAGTATCACTAATTCTACTCTATATTCTAGATATCAAAATTTTAGCATCTACATAAAGTTAAGAACATGCAGATTGTATGTGGTTTATTTCATTGTACATAATGTTCTCCAGTTCTATCTATGTTGCTGCAAATGACAGGATTTCATTTTATTTATAGTTTAATAATATTTCTTTGTGTATACATATGACATTTTCCTTATTCAGTCATCTGGTGATGGACACCTCCCTTGACTCCATATTTCAGCTACTGTGAGTAGTGCTGCAATAAGATCTTGGTAGTCTCCACTGATGAGTACCACGAGGTCTTGGAAGTATAATCTTTCAACACTGTCTTGGCTCCTTCGTGTTACTGGGTTGAGAGAGTAGAAAGTCAACGCCAGCTTGGCAGGCTTTGGATATATACATTAGCATCAGGAGAAAGTTGAGTAGCTATTAAGAATTTAACTGTCATTAAAATGACTAAAGAAAAAGCAGTCAGTATCCTCGTCTCTTCCGAGCTGGCTTGGTGAGCATCTGTCCGTTTTTAGGGACCCATGTGTTTAGAGAAGTAGGGCTTCTTTGGAGTTTTTGCCTTGTCTTTGTGTTCAGCAGCTGTCTTACATTTTAGAAATCTAATAAATGTTAATTGGATTTGATTAACTATGTAGTTAGATGGAACAGTCCTGAAAACGGCTTGCTTGGAAATTAGAAAAGAAAAAAAGATTTTTCTTCCCCCAAACATATTATTTCCTTTTTATTGTGGTAAAATATACATAGCATATAATTTACCATTTTAGCCATTTTAAAGTGTACAGTTCAGTGGCATTAAATACATGTGTATTATTACTTAAGCGCCATTTGTACATTTGCCAATGATATGAAAAACAATTTAAGTCCTCAGCCATTAGATTTCTGTGTCCCAAGCTCTAT
The DNA here is from genome assembly GCA_004027185.1 of Glis glis. Classification (NCBI taxonomy): domain Eukaryota; kingdom Metazoa; phylum Chordata; class Mammalia; order Rodentia; family Gliridae; genus Glis; species Glis glis. The sequence goes on from PVJS01004472.1 coordinate 50,549, forward strand.
GTCTGTTCTGAACTTGAATTCAGATCTATAGGAGAGAAGGAGTCAGTTGGTCAAAAGTTTCCCTGAACAAAACTCTGGAGCTCTCTGCTGAGTTTCCCATGCCAGCCGCACCGAGCTGTGTGCTGCGTGACGTGTCCACAGCTATGTACATCTGTTTAAACACTGGTGTGCATTTCAGGCAGTTCACAAAGCCTAATGCTTTTTCATAGAAGAGTTGGTGAGGCGATAAGCCAGCATAGCTTGGTAGCCTTGCTGTTGAGACATGTACCAAGAAAACGTATCAAATGATATCTAATATCTAGAATATACAAAGTACTTCAAAGACTAACCCTAAAAAAGCAAATAAGCCGATCAAGGAATGGGCAGTTGAACTAAATAGACACTTCACAAAAGAAGAAATACAAATGGCCAATAAATACAGTGGCCAATAAATGTTCAGCGTCATTAACAATCAGGGGGATGCAAATTAAAACTACAGTGAGATTCCATCTAACCCCAATCAGAATGGCAATCATCAAGAAGTTAAATAACAATAAATGCTAGTAAGGGTGTGGGGAAATAGGAACTCTTCTACACTGTTGGTGGGACTGCAAATTAGTGTAGCTGCTATGGAGATCTGTGTGGAGATTTCTCAGAAAATTGGGAATGGATCCACCATATGATCCAGCTATACCACTCCTGGGTATCTTTCCAAAGGGACTGAAATCAGAATATTATAGTAATATATGCATATCCATGTTTATAGCAGCATAATTCACAATAGCCAAATTATAGAACCATCATCCTAGGTGTCCATCAACAAATGAATGGATTACAAAATTATGGGATATGCACACTATGGAATTCTACTTAGCAATAAAGAAGAACAAAATTATGCCATTTGCAGGAAAATGGATGGACCTGGAGAACATTATGCTAAGTGAGATCAGCCAGTCACAGAATGTGAAGGGTCCTATGTTTTCTGTCATATGCAGAAGCTAGGGAGTAATCAGGATACAAGAGGGACTCCAGATAATGGAGGAGAAACCCCAGGGGAGCCAGGCAGGTGGTCTAGGGGAAGGGGGGGAGAGGGAGGATCAATGAAGGAAGCACTTCCATTGACATTATGCACGTATGTGAAATTACCAATGTCAATTGCAATATCCTGTATGAGGAAGGGGGCGGGGAGGGAGCCGGGGAAAGCCCACCAAGTTCTGTGTGCATGTGTATCACTATCACTATGAACTACATTATGATGTGAGACTATAATGCACCAATAAAAGTATAATAAAAAACAAAAAAGAGCCGGGCATGGTGGCACACGCTTGTAATCCCAGTACTTGGGAGGCTGAGACCGGAGGATCTGGGTTTGTGGCCAGCCTCAGCTACTTCGTGAGGCCCTCTGCAACTTAGTGAAAACCTGTTTCAAAATAAAGAATAAAAAAAAAATAGGGCTGGGGGTGTAGCCTGGAGGTAGAATGCCCCTGGGTTCAGTTGCTGGTACCGCCAAAAAAAAGGAGAAAAGTTCAACCCAAGAATTTTGTGAGCTATTTTAAATGGGATTAAGTCTAAAGGTTGCTTTGAGTTTTTTTTTTTAATTGAGAAAATGCAACTGCTTTGGCTTTATATTTTGTGCATCCTGTGCTGTATAAGTGAGAGGTGGGGTATACTTGAAATTTAAATTAAATTGCAAAGAAACTGTTGATAATTCTTTAGAATTTAGCTTTTTTTCTAATTAACTAATGAGGCCAACCATATTGTTAACATTTTGCAAATTGAAGTTTCCAATCTAGAAAAGCAACTTTCAGTGTGATAAATTATCACTTATTAAAAAGTTGACAAAAATGATTTGAAAGAAAATGAAATCCTCTCACCTCTGGTCGGTGTGACTAACAGCAGTGCAGACTCTAAGAGAAAGCAGTCTGCAATTCAACACCCCAGTTAAGACGAGCTGAATATCACCCATGAATTGTGAGATTTGGGGGATAAGAGGTCATTGAATAGCAGATTGTCTTGGTTCCCACTCTCCTGCCTGGGCAGCTGCCAGCCAAAGAAATGGGTCCGGCCATACCATATCCCATGTGGCTTTGCCTACCTCAGCCTCTGCCCAGTGCTACAGGGAGGTGCAGAGAGAGTGGAAACCCTCACAGCCCGGGTGGGAGAGTCACGAAGGTTAGGAGGATAGTTTCTGGAACCACTGCCTGAGCTGAAATTTCAGTTCTGTACTGGCTGTGCATCTTTGAGCAAGCTACAAGACATAGGGTTTTCTGAGGAATACCTACCTGTGATCCTTCACATAAAGAATTGAACTGATCAGAAAGATGTGGCCTTAATCTCAAGAACTTGATAATCTTAGGGGCCCAGGAGTCTCATGGAGATGACTCTCTACTGCGGCTTTTGGAGCTCTTGCTGAATGTGTGTTTTTCAGACATGCCTTGGGTGAAGAAGAGTGAAGCGTGCATAGACTGTTCAGTGTTCTGGTTCTTCTCCCAGTGAATGCTTAACATTTAAATTCACTGAATTTAGATAATATCAAGGGTGGGGAAACCCTATTTGTATTCAAAGAAGCCTTCTCCTCAGCTGCTAGACAGGGAGAAATGTCTCCTTTGGGGGAACTGGGACTCCTTAGTTAAAGCATCACCGTGTCCTCAGTGAGTGCTGAGCGATGTCAGGGCCAGCGTTGCTGTGCACTGTGCTGAAGGAGCTGCTTTAGCCTTTTTGGATGCATGAAACATTTTCATCTGGGGGTTCTGCTGAGAAAGCATCCCAGAAACTCCTGAAAATGGGATTCAGCTCAAGGTTTACAATAGAAATGAAAACCAGCAATCTAGAGAGCATGCAGACGAATGCATGAATACCGCAGCTGTGAGACAGCACGCTGCGCCCCTCTCCAAAACCAGCTCTGGCAAGGAGGAGAGTTGGAGTTCAGCAAAGTAGACTCCTTCCTCTGGCCCACCTCCTCCTGGAAGGGCTTCATTTTCTTTCTTGGGTTTCCTCTCACCTCATGGCTTCCTTCAGCCTACTTGTTTCTTCCTTATCAACCTAATCTCGACTCTAGTGGTATCATAGACTATTTCTTTTTATCTCTTTTTTCCTCTCACTGCACCTACTACCTTGGTGATCTCTCCAATCTTGTGCTTAAATATGATCTGCATACTGGGGACTCCTGACTTTTATCTCTTGCAAGGACATCTACCTGGGCAACACACTCTGGAGCCAGCTACCCACGTAGCATTCCCACTGATAGACACCTTGGACTTAATCCGCCCAGAATTTAATGCTGATCTTGCTTACTTGCTTCCCTTCCTTCTGCAGTCTCCTCCTCCTCCTCCTCCTTCTCCTCCTCCTCCTCCTCCTCCTCCTCCTCCTCCTCCTCCTCCTCAGCAAATAACAGTTCATCTTCCCACTGGCTTAGGTCAAAACCTTACCTCCTTTCTCTGTCCTTCCACCTCAGCATATCCTGCTGCTTTCAAAACATCTACGGAACCCAACCACTTCTCCCCACCACTGATGCTGCCACTCTGCTCCAACCCACCCTCCGTTCTTGCTTGAATTCTTACAGAGCCCCCCCCCCCGCATTTCTCCTCTTCTCTGTTTTACCACCTACAGTCTGATCTCAAAGCAGCAGCCAGATACTTTTAAAAGTTAAATGGGGTCACTTCTCTCCTCTGCTCAAAACCCTCCAATGCTTCTCCACACTCAAAATAGAAGCTCGTCTCCTTCCGGTGGCCTGCCAAGCTCAGCAGGAGATGGTGTCTTGTCACCACCCAGGTCTCCTGCTGACCTCACTGTCACTCTGTTCCCCCACACCGGCCAGCTTGCTAATGTGGACTAGTTTGTTCCCTTGGGGCGACACTGGAGGCAAGCTGCTCACTGCTCTCCTCCAGGGGCTTGCACAGCTCGTTCCCTGCCTCCTTCTAGGTCTTTGCTTAATGCCATATTTTCAGCAAAACCTTCACTGACCCCCTCTTTGACTTCCTGTGCATGTGTGTGCGTGTGCGTGTGTGTGTTACTGGGGATTGAACCCAGGGGAATTCTACCTCCGTGCTAGACCCCCAGTCCTATTTTATTTTATTTGGAAACAGGGTCTCACTAAGTTGCTGAGAGCCTGGCTAAGTTGCTGAGGCTGGCTTCAAACCTGGAATCCTCCTGTCTCAGCCTCCCAAGTACTGGGATTACAGGCATGTACCACTATGCTGGGCTGACCACCTGCTTTTAAATTGATTCACCCAGCTGGGTGTGGTGGCGCACGCTTGTAATCCCAGTACTTTGGGAGGGGAGACCGGAGGATCCGGGTTCGCGGCCAGCCTCAGCTCGCTCTCTCTGTCTCTCGGTCTCTCTCTCTGTCTTTCTCTACCTAGTGAGGCCCTCCGCAACTTCGTGAGACCTAGTTTCAAAATAAAGTATAAAAAATAGGGCCGGTGGTGTAGCGCAGAGGTAGAACGCCCCTGGGTTCAATCCCCGGTACTGCAAAAAAAAAAAAAAAAAATTCATTCACCCACTCCTCTGGCCCTTGTTTCTCTGCTTTGTTTTTCTCCATAGCACTTATCCCTGTCTGAAAGAAACTTTGCTTATTTATTCTCTCTTTCCCTTCCCCATATCAGAATGTCAACTCCCTAAAGAGTAAAGAATTTTCTTGACTTTATTCACTTTCATATTTCCCTTTCCAGAACAATGAATGCTTGACACATAACTAGCACTCACAAATATTTGTTGCATGAATAAATTAAACCCCAGGCCATCTAACCCTTGAATTTTCTTTCGGTTGCTTGCTATTACTCTTGGTCATTAAATTCACCCTCAATACTACCTTATTCCAGAATGAAACTTTGCTATCTGTTGCCCAAAGTGAAATCAACTCTGAAGATTCCTGCAGATAAGCATCTGCTTCAGCAGTTAGAAATGTGTGTGAGGAAACTCCTGTGTCAAGAAAAAGATAAAGATGTTCTGGCCATTGTGAAAAGAGTAAGTGTCCCTCTTGCCGCAGCACTGTGCGTCTTGCCTTGGGTTTTAATCACAGCTCCACGCCTTTTAGCTTGACAGAATAGCAGTATGTTAAGGTATTTATATCTTTGCAAGACTAGTAAGAAGTAGTAAATGATTTGGTTGATGTGTGCTACAACTGGAATTGAAAGTTCCTCTGCAAGGGCTCTTAGATATTAGGCTTTTATTCCTAGGAGTACAAGCTGCACGAGGGAGAGGTTAGTGCACAAGTGCTCAATGAACCCTATTCAATTAATAACAAATACTTCATCACCAGATCTTACTTATAAGTGATTGCAATCCAGTAAAACTTTCTTGGTAAAAATTTTTATAAAAACAGCCACAGAAGGGCCTTCCGTGTTAATCCAGTGGTCTTTTAGACTTTACAAAAGCACCAGGCCTAGAAATACTGTGTGTCTGCTCCAGATGGTATTAGTGAGCGGCAGGGCCAGGACTAGAACAGGGATCTGGTACCTACCCCTGCGCACGTTTCTTTATAAATACTGTCACATCGTATTTTATTGTTTTTGTTTTTTTTTAGCATGATATTTTATTAGATGGTTTGGGAGTGTCAGAAAACCAAAACAGTAAAAATTTGGGTTAGTAAGCTCAGACCTTAAGATATTTAGGGTTTTCAAAACCTCTTTATGCTGAATATACAATGAATATTGTAAGATTGAGTCAACTTAGATGAATCTGAATGTGAACTTTAGAACACAGTTTTTGAGCATTTATTTGTGGGGAGAGAGATTAATTTATTAGCATTGTAAATAAATTAGTATCAGTGGTGAGGAAAAAAGAGAATTCTGTGATTGCTCCCCTCTTTTTTTCCCTAGAGATCATTTCTAAATGTCCTGAGGAAAATTTTAATAAAGTGATTTGATAAATCAATATTAATTAGTATGATTTTAGTTTACTGAAAGGTGAATTCCTCTTTCATCAATGGAAATGACCACAAATATGGAGAGTTGGACACATATCTAAATCTAAACACACACACACACACACACACACACACACACACACACACACACACACTCAGTGCATACATTTGTTTCTGCCAGATGTTTCTGTCCTTATTATTTAAGTTACAGAAGTTTGGGTAGCTATTTTAACTTGTCAAAATAATAAGCACGAGATACTTACTTTTCTAAAAGGAGTTATTAATTCAAGAAATATAAGTTACTGCCATAAATAGTTAAAAATTATATAATTAAGTTAATGGATTATTGATCTACAATGGATTCTTCTGGAGTGTAGTGCTTATTTTAAGTACATGTCACATAATGAAGTCAATCTATCTCATGGAGTTTCCATAATTTAATATTGATAGAACTGAGTGTCAGTACAGGGAACTCTGAGGAAGCTGTATACAGCTTGGAATCAAAATGGAGCAGCTCACTCTAATCAGTTTTTTAATATGAGAAGTAGTTTTATTTTAAAAGGGAACATTTCATGGTATAAGGTTTTCATAAATTTCAGCATAAAACAAAGCTTAAAAATCATATGTTTGCAATAAATAGCTTTGGGCGTATGAATATATAAATTTGCTTTACTTTGATACGTAGGGTTACTTTTGTAGAATAAGTTTCAGAAGCACTGTCCTCTGAAGAGACAGAACCGTGGATTAGATTGACCATGTTTTGATTGGAGTGACTTGCTTCAGACCCGTGTTATGAAAGATGATTCTAGATTGAGAGAATGCTTTCAGAGCAAAGTGTTTTCTGTGGTTAGTGTCATAATGATAAAGTTTCTGTGGAAGGGACCTAAGGATTTTAAGGCAACTCAAAGCTTGCTCCATGTATATTTATCTAAAAGACTTTTTAAAAATTCAAAAACTATTCTATTTCTGAAAATTCGGAAAAGATCAGCAATGGGAGTTATTAGAAATTGGTTAAATTGCATTCGTTTAGTGCTTAAAGTATGCTTTTAGATTTGCTCTTCTTAAGGTTAAAATTTTGTGAAAGTTAAAATAGATCTTAGCACTAATATGTAGAAATTGATGATGAATACCATGTAGAACTGGGTAGAACTTTAGAGTTTTCTATTTAGCCTTCCACGCAGTACAGAAGTCTTCTCTTTGAACTTCTCTAGGAAGAAAGCATCTTTGAGAAATGGGTGATTGCTTGCATTTGATCACTGTAGAATAATTCCAAGACCTTTCTTTGCAGACTGTACTAGAGCTGGACAGGATGGAAATGTCCATGGACGCTGTAAGTACCCTGCCTCAGATTGAAAGGCACGTTTAATGGTTGGCAGAAAGTCACCCCGATGCTGACCATGTCACTTTAAACTTCACACAGTTTCAGAAAAAGTTTTATGAAAAAGATTTGTTGGATCAAGAGAAAGAAAGAGAAGAGCTACTGCTTTTGGAAATGGTAGGTTGCTTCCACATGCACAGACATGCTATTTTCTGATGCTTTCTTATTAAATTTAAAAAATAATTTCTTTCAATTTCACATTATTTTTTCTTACTAAATAATTAAAGAAAAGTCTTTTTTGAAGTCTGTTCTTTTATGAACTGGAAGAAGAACTACATTTGAGATCTTTTTTGAACAAACTACTTTATTGCAGTAAAACTGATATACAGTTAACTGCATATATTTAAAGTATACTATACAATTTGACATATAGACATACCCATGAAACCATCGCCACAATGCAAAATTCCAGAACATTCCCAGTCTCCCAAAAGTTTCCACATGATCCCCAATGAATCCATATCTTTTCTGGTCTCTAGCATCCACTGATCTAGTTTCTGTCACTATATATTACTTATATTTTCTATATTTTATATAAATTGAATCATAGGTTTTTTGTCATGCTTTTTTTCTATCAACATAATGATTTTGAGAATTTTCTGTACTGTATGTGTCAATAGAGATAGGACATGCCTCTTTATTTTGGGGTAGTATTCTATATTTTGTATATACCACAATTTGCTTATCTATTCACCTCTTAACAGACATTTGGATTACTTCTAGTTTTAGGGTATTATAGGTAAGGCTGCTTTGAAAATTTTTGAAGAAAGCTTTTGATGGACATACGTTTTCTTTTGAGTAAAAACCTAGGACTAGAATGACTAGGTCATGGTAGATGTGTTTGTCTTAACACACAAAAGCTGTTTTCCAACATGACTGTCACATTTACATCTCCATGGCTGTGGTGGAGAGCTTTAGTCTCCCCGTGGCCTCTATAATGCTTGATATGTTTAGTTTTAATTGTATCCATACTGGTGGGTTTATAATGGTATTTCATCGTGGTTTTACAAAATGTGTGTTCCTCATGCCTAAAGATGTTGAACATCTTTTTGTTTGTTTATTGGCCATCCTATCTCTTTTTTGATGAAGTCTGTTGTCAAAATTTAAAAAATTTAAACTACCAGTTGTCTATAGTCTATTTCTTGATTCCCTCTTCTGTTCCACTGATTTATATGTTGATTTTGACAATACCAACCTGCTTTGATCACTAACTTTATAGTGTTTTTCAAGTCAGGTAGAGTGAGTTTTCTAGCTTTTTGCTTTTTTAAAAAATTGCTTTGGCCAGTCTAGGCCCTTTACATTTTGAAATGAGGTTTAGAATCAGTATCAGTTTATCAATTTCTATGAAAGGCTTGCTGGAGTTTTAGTTAGGGTTGTGTTAATTAGGATTGCTCTGGAGAATTGACATCTTAATAAAACTGAGTCTTCTAATTCATGAATATTCCCTCCATTTAATTAGTTATCTTTACCTTTTTCTCACTAATTTTGGTAGTATTCAGTGTAGAGCTCAAAGTCTTGTGTTAGACTTGCTCAAAAGTGTATTAAGGTTTTGACATCATTGTAAGTAGAATTAGACTTCTAAAATTTCATTTTCCAGTTTTTTGATACTGGAGTATAAGAATAGTAGTATCGATTGGTGAATATTGACCTTATATCTTATAAACTCGCTAAATTTATTTCTGAAAGTAGTTTTGAGATTCACTAGGATTTTTTATGCAAGCCATCATGTCTTCTTTAACTACAGCACGATTACTCCTTCCTGTTCAGTATTTATGCACTTTCTTTTGTCTTATCGCAAGGTCTAAAAGCTCTAGTGTAAGTGAAGGCCTCCCATTGAATAAAAGTGGTGTAAGCGGGCCTCCCGGGCCTCCTTTTCTTTTTACTGATCTTAGCAGGATTCGGTTGTTCAACCTTTCATCATTATCATGGTGTTAGTAGGTTTTATGGAGATGTCCCTTATCAGGTTGACATCCTGATTTGCTGAGAGGTTTTATGGATAGTTGTTGAATATTGTGAAATAATTTTTTGAAATATCATCTACAAATTATGTTTGATTTTTCTCCTTCATTCTGTTAATACACTGAAGTTTGTATAGAGCATTTCCTTTTTTTCTAGATCTTTTTAAAGAAAAATATTATTTTGGGGCGATTACAAATTAGAAATTGAAATAACCAATATTAGCAAATGAGAAAATAAAGGCTCGTTACAACAATATGCCCAAACCTTCTAGAAAATAAGGGTTCGTTACAACAGTATGCCAAACTCAGTGTTTTAGTTGGATAAACCAAAAGTTCTATAGATTTATAAAAGAATGCAGATCTGAAAGAACCTTGAATTTTTTAGACACAAATGTGAGGGAAAACTTCACTTTTTAAAGACATTTTTATGATCTGTATTTGTACCTCTAAAGTTTAATCTGTCTTCAGAAGAACTTCCTAAGTCTGTTTGAGCTTTACCTTTAATATGAAGATACTGTTTTCATAACAGGAGCAATTAGAGAAGGAGAAGCAACAGAACGAAGGCAGGCCCTCCAGTGAGAAAATCTTTGAGAAGAAGCGTAAGTGGTTTTCCTACATCTTTACCTCTCAGTTGCATAACTAATGTTGCATCCTGCTATTCTGAAAGACCATGCTGAGTTTTTAATTTGGTAGGGAAAATTGCTTCACTTTCTCCAATTTTTTAAAGTTGTTTTTGAAAATCGTCTGTTTACTGTGGTACAGATGTTAAGAATATGTGACTAAATGGAAGGAACCAGCATGAGGTTGAGATCCTTCAAAAGGAGAGCTTAAGGTTTGATAACAGCTGTAAGACTGTGAAATTGATCACTGAATATTCAGCAAACACTAAAATATGGAAATATATAAAGTAAGAATATTGGGAAAAGAGTGATGCTTAACTAGGGATAGTGACTCACATTATATTTGTGGAGATTAATAAGGACTCAGAGGAAATTATACAACTTAAAACAGAGTTTATTTTAGGCAGAGACATTAAGACACCGACGCAAAGTCTGCCCAAGAGCATCCCCATCTCTGTTCCCGGACCCTCTTCTAGCAACCCATCAACAAGTAAGAAATGACAGTTTCTAACTGTCTCTTTCATCGAATTTTTTTCTTTCTAAAAACTTAATTGCAGCCGGGCGTGGTGGCGCATGCTTGTAATCCCAGTACTTGGGAGGCTGAGACCGGAGGATCCGGGTTCGCGGCCAGCCTCAGCTACTTAGTGAGGCCCTCCACAACTTAGTGAGACCCTGTTTCAAAATAAAGAATAAAAAATAGGGCTGGGCTGTAGCCTGGAGGTAGATTGCCCCTGGGTTCAATCCCCAGTACCATAAAAAAATTAAAAAAATAAAAATTTAATTGCAGGGAAATTCCCTGCTAGGTGAGATAGAGTCTCCTAAAGCATATTTTGCCTTTTATTGTTAGTCCTCTGGGTGGTTCTTAATGGGTAGTGTGGGTCAGTGCAAACCAAGGAAAGAAAGCTCAGTCCATCTGTGTTGTACTGGAAATGGTGGGGATTGTGGAAGAAATGGGTTGAAACAGCTAAGGATGGACTGAAAATTGCATTTTCCTTTTTTTCTGCCCAGGCAAAGAAATCAAGAAATCCAAATTGATTCGAAGCCAATCTTTTAATAATCAAGCTTTTCATACAAAATATGGCAACTTAGAGAAGTGTGCTAGGTATGACCTGTCAACTATTTACTTTTTAACCTAATTTTTAATTTTATAGTCAAACATAGGTGAAATATTGACATTATTATAAAATCAGAATTACTCTTGAGTTTTCTATTGACCAATCATCCATTCATTTTCATCTATAAAGATTATTATATTTTTAAAAAATTGGGTCTAGGGATGTAGCTCAGTGGTAGCTCGCTTGCCTAGCATGCTTGATGCCCTGAGTCAATCCCCAGTACCTCAAAAGAAAAAAAAATGAAAGTGTTCCAATTTGCATAAACAGGCATCCTGGCGCTCTATGAAGATGATTGTCACAATGCTGTATAAGAACATCATGGAATCCACGTATCATTATGGGGAAGGTGGTGCTATCTCAGATTAGGAGAGAAGTAGCATAAATTAAATTACCATGATTTGTTACATATGTTTTACATGTATAATATTTAACAGCTACATATCAGTTGACAAGCAAAATAATTTTAAGAAAACATGAATGTCTTGAAAAATATTCACAGAAAAAAGTGTTTTTCTCTTATTAAAAGATAACATTTTAGAATTTCTACTGTCTCTTGGGGCATTGTCAATAGATCCAGCTAGAGTTCCTAGCCAGTGGGGTGATCTCTGGATGGACAAAGGGTTTATGACTAAAGATTCGTTATTTCCAGGAAAATTTTACCCGCATTCCCTGATTGGCCAAGCATCAAAGCAAAACTGTAGTTCTGATGAAACAGATGTTTAAGAAAATGCTTTTAAGTTATAGACAAAATGTTTTGAGGCATGGGGTGTGTGAAAAGCAAATGAGAAATAAAAGCAAAAAGCATGTTTTATAAGAATTAGAGGAAACCATTTACAAAGGAAGATTCAACAGCCTAAGTCAGGTAAATGGGTTGAGAGAAGTATGGTCTTATATTTTAAACTAAGTCATGTTCTTTTCTAGTAAAAGTCCTACAGCAGCATATACATCTTCTGTCTCAGGGTTAGCTAAGACCTCTATGCTCTCACTAACTGGTAAGTAGCAATCTAAGCTCTTCTGAAAAATTTGCTAAATTTAGTAATATATTTTCTTTAAATGACTTAGTTTTTTTCTTAAACTTATATTTTTACCAAATTCCTAAGAAATCAAAATTTCCCCAGAAATTGAGAAAATACTTGACTGTACTCCTTTGTCTTCCCTGTGTCAAGGCTCTGAGCTTAATACTTCTAAAAGAGAAAAAACACAAAAGAATAGCATGGCTTTGCTAATGTTGGAGACGTACATAGTGTCAGTTGAAGTGTTTCTTCATCTTGTCTCTCCTTCCACCTGCCTCCCTCCCTTAGACCCCCTTCACCACTCCGCTCGGGTTTCTCCTTTGACGGGAGTCCCTTTTGTAGCCCAATTTCTCCCTAATTTCCACATATGAGGGAAAACATATGACCCGTCATTTTTTGTGACTGGCTAATTTCACTTAGCGTATTATTCTGTAGTTCTACCTATTGTCCTGAAAATGATATAATTTTGTTTTTTATGGCTGAGTAGAATTCCACTGTGTGTATATCCCACAATTTTGTAACCCATTCATCTGTTGATGGACACCCAGGCCTAGGCTGCTTCCATAATTTGGCTATTGTGAATTGTGCTGCTATAAACATAGGTCTGCATGTATCACTATAATATTCTGACTTCTCTTCCTTTGGAAAGATCCCCAAGAGTGGTATAGCTGGATCAGACGGTGGTTCCATTCCCAGTCTTTTGAGGAACCTCCACACTGATTTCCAAAGTGGCTGCACTAATTTGTAGTCCCACCGACAGTGTATAAGAGTTCCTGTTTCCTCACATCCTCACCAGCATTTAAGTTATTTTGAGAATCAAGAGAGTATGTATGGTTTAGAGACCCCACAACTTTAATCCAGTGTCTTAAATAAAAGCATGGGTTTTATAAGGGGGGAGACACCATTTGATACCCACTAGAATGTCTAACATTAAAAAGGCTCACAATAGCCAGTGTGTGAGGAGAAATGAGGGAGAAAGAGAAAGTTCTGGACAACACTTTGGCGGTTTCTTCTGAAGATAAATATACACTTAGTATATGATCCAGAAATTCTGCTCCTAGGCATTTACTGAAGACAAAATGGAAACATTTCAACACACAGACTTATACACAAATGTTCATAGCAGCTTTGTTTGTAATAGTCAAAAACTGGAAAATTCCAAATGTATACCAACACATATGATGTTTAAACAAATTCTGGAATATCCGTAGAATACTAGGGGAAACTAGAAAGGAATGAAGTATTGATATATACAACATAGATGAATCTTAAAATAATGATGCTGAATAAAAGCCAGACAAAATAGATTATATACTGTACTGTAGGGTTCCAGTTATATAAAATTCTAGAAAAAATGTAAGCTCATCTGTAGTGACAGGTCAATGGTTTGGAGAGGGAGGCGGTGGGAGAAGGAAGCTTGTTGTGGGCGGGAGGGGACATTGGTAGTGATGGGTATCTCACATCTTGGTTGTGGTGATGGCTTCATGGGGTCTCCACATGCTAAAACATTTACTTTGTGCAGTTTATTGTATATAAATTATGCCTTCATAAAATTGATTTTAAAAGAGAAAAAGTCAGCTATGATTAGCCTTTTCTTCTGTTCAGTTGACATTTTTCTCAGGATATTCAGTATCTCTGACTACATGTGTTTCTTTCAGATGATTCATTCCGGACTCGTAATTCCAGTAGTGTTCCAACTTCCTTTTCTCCTAATTCTCCCTTACCAAGTACCTCCCGTGGGACGGGAAACACAGCGGAGCCAAAGAGCAGTGGAAGTAAAGATGCACAGCCCCGGAAGGCCACCTTGTAAGTAGCTAGTGATGCGCTGCAGAGCGGAGCGGCCATGCTTTTCTCTGCACTTCCTTCCCACTTACTTTCCAGAGAGCAGAAAACATCTATAATGAGGAAATGTTAGAAGCTGAAGGGATTATTGTCGAGGGAGACGTTGTTATGTTACCTAGGTGCATGAGATGATTTATATATGGCCAAGACACTGTGACCTTATTCCAGTGGCTTCCACTGAGATCTGTTCTTTTTTCCTGTGACATGTTTGCATTCAGAGAATTTATCTCTGAGAAGACAGTGGGTGTAGTTGCATTCCTTTAAACACCTAGCTATATTGATCTAATCACTCAGTGCTCAGAAAGATGGGTGCAAGTGTTGCCACTGAAGGAACCTTACTCCAGCATAGAACCCGGCGTTGTGGGTTCAGAAAGGGACACATTTACAGACTACGCTTGTGCCTTGAAGTTGAAGTTATATAGGGCCTCTATTCTCTTTTCCGTTGTGGTTTCTTTTTATGTACTATTTGCTTCTTGTTTGAATTGTGAAGCCTTCATTTCTTTAGCTTAAACGTTAAAGAGGGTAGTACCATAAAAATCACCATAAGAGACCATCCCAGAATACAGATGAATTAGCAAGGATGCCCAAACTATAGAACACCCAATCCCTTAAACAAGGTTCTGATGTTTCATTAAATTCACGGACATTTTCAAATAAAGTTTCTCAAATGAATCCTTTTGCAGACACTTTGTGCAGTGGTTGAATTATATTATTTTTTATTCTAATTTTCAGCTGGCCATTGGGTATATACAAATATAGATGTATATATCCCAACTTCATTTAGAATTTGGAAATAAATTTATAGAATGGAATGCAAAAAGAGTAGGACTATATACTACAAAAAGTGATAATAATAGGAAAAAGTGATGTTGATATTACAGGTTGGTAGTGTGAATGTGGAGGGTCCTCTGACTTGAGAGAATACCCTTCACCCATGCGTTCCTGCCCTAGTGGTTACACTGGCGGGTCCATCGAGAAGCCATGAGAGGAGAGGTAGGACAGCGTAGTGTTCCACAGGGTGTCTGTCAAGCTGGAGCCGTGGGCCCTGCTCCAACGGCAGCTAAGTGGCGCACAGTTGAGTCCAGCACTCCAGCCTTACTGTGCACCCCTGTAAAATGGCAGGGCTGACTCATGGCTTGTCTTCCAAGGTGCCTTCAGTTCTGCATCCTGAGATCCCTCCTCTCTGCCTCCCAGGCCCTCTTCCTCTCGGAGCATTGCCTGGACCTCTCCTGTTGTGGGGAATGTTTAGTAACAGCACAACCATTCTCTTCTCCACCTACTTTTCTAAATGCCATAGGCATCATTTAAAGACCATTGAGCCCTCATCATGCCAACTCTCCTTTATTTCAGATCACTGGATCTGTTCTTTCATCATTGAGCATGTTTTTCCTTTTTAAAGGCTGCATTTTCTTTATATAATTGATGGTTGCAAGAACGAGTCTAGAAACAAAGGCTCTGATAGGAAATCACATCAGGTTTGTTCTCTGAATGATCTGAAGGAGGAACGCTGGCGTCCGCAGCTGTTTCACTCCCGTGGATGAGAGCTTGGATGTACAAGTGCCTGACTCCTTCCCACACAGTGGGGTCTAACGTGAACTCCTAAGAAGTGAGCACTGCTAGATGGGCGTGGTTGCGCACGCTTGTCATCCCAGGGATGACATTCTCGATGGACTTGGGAGGCTGAGACCGGAGGATCCGGGTTCGCGGCCAGCCTCAGCTACTTAGTGAGGCCCTCCGCAACTTCGTGAGACCCTGTTTCAAAATAAAGAATAAAAAATAGGGCTGGGGGTGTAGCTCGGAGGTAAATTGCCCCTGGGCTCAATCCCCAGTACCCCCCCGTTAAATAAATAAATAGATGAATAAATAAATAAATAAAAATAAAATAAAATAAATGAAGTGAGCACTGAGCTGGGAAAGGTGTCTGACGTCTGTAGTGGTCTCTTTTTCTGTGAAGTATTATCCACAGCTCGGAGCCATGCCATATCCAAATCAATTGTGTGTCCTTATCTAAGGTAAACCTATCTTAAATGGTAAGTGATTTCAGAAAGTATTGTTTTTATTTTTCCTTCTCAAAAAGAAAATTATATGCAACACATTCCCCACATTTATAGAATGACACATCTGGTATTTAGAAACAGTATTGTCTTAAAGGAAGTACAGGTGCGCGTTGTATCCTTTAAGCCCCAACAATTGATGTATTTAGGTCTGTATAATTTCCATTGTGGTTATATAAAATCAAAGATGTAGGAAAAGTTGTTTGAGCTAGCTTGAATGTTATGTTAGGGACACATATATTTGGTAACTAAAGGTGATTCTGAGTAATCTTTAATGTGTAATTTTTTACCATTAATCAGAATTTTCATATCTTAGGTTTATTCAAAGCAGCCTCTCTTTATTTCTTTAGTTACTTTGAAGGCATTATATGCATAAAATTTTTCATGCTTTCTTCTCCCTCCCTCCGTCCCTTCCTTCTCTCCTTCCTTCAGAAAATCCAGAAAATCCAACCCTTAAATCAACAGCTTCATGAAGGAGACAAAGCAAAGGCAGCCGAGACGACGTGGCGAGTGGGCAAAGCTAAGCAGTAACTGGGGCTTCTTTACCAAGTTTTTTTTTTAAATGAATGGAAAAAGACACATGATGGCAGCTGATGCTAAACTTAACCATATTTAGAATTAAATTCCCTAGGAGGTATAATATATATTCCTTAAATAATAATGTGGTTACAGAATTCCAATGTTAACAGTTTAATGTCATGGAAAACAACTTTGGGTATGTGTTTTACTGCAAGAGAGACAAGTCCGCCTTTGTCCATGCAGGGAACCAGCTGTTTGAGCCTTGTAGAGTTTTAGCATTTAGATACTGTGTGACAGTGCAAGTCACCGGGCATTCCCTTGCTGGGTGACCCCTTGGACAGGAGCTTGGGCAGTAAGGAAGACACTGCATTTTCGCACGGCTCTCCAAGCCAATTTGAAAAGTCAGATTGAACAGCTGTCCACATTTTATCAGTCTTATGATTGCGGTGACAATGTGTCGTACCTAGATATTCCCAAATTTAGATTTGGCAATGAAAATCTTGCAAAGATTTCTGGTAACTTTGAGCTACAAATACCTTAAAAATAATAGATTGATGATTTCCTTTATTTCCTAGAAGAATTTCTTTTATAAATACTTTGTTTACATTTTAGATTGTATTTGTTCTTACTTAATTTCAAATGATGACTCCAGTTGGAATCAGCTGTTATTCCAAGCTATCATGCTTAAGCTACGTCAACAGCATTCATTTGTACTAATGCCATTATCTCCATCAGAGTTTGCCTGTGGAACATATACAGTTCTTAATTTTCAGATGTCAGTTCTTGAGATATACTGTATGAAGCTATTGTCAGCTTCTCTATTTCAAATGCAATCAGCATATAATTATATTGATATTAGAAAATATTTGTTTTATAAATATATTGATGGATGATAAAGATGATCTAATTTGTGAATGCATATGCGTGTGTGGTTACTTTTTATAATGTGAAATGGATAATGAATTTGCTCAAAATAAAACATAGGTTAATGAGATACCTGTGTTTGTGAAAAAAGTTTTAAATAATTTCCTGCAATTTTCACCCTATAATTAAAGAACAAGAAGGTTCATTTTCAAGTTCTGAGTAACAGAGGCATAGCAGTGTCAACTGCAAGTTACTCAGCAGGCAGTTATTCAGTGGGAGACCTTTGCGTCCTCTGTTTCCCCTTCTGCTTGCACACGGCCTCTTTCTGGTGCTGATTAGTGATGTGTAATGTCCTTCAACAAAGGACAGTCAGGTCAGTGGAATTGTTCAACTATTTATTCATTTTGTCAGTAAAGATCCAGTAGGTATGAGAAGTTTGACAATAGTGGTTAAAGGACTTCAGTACAGTGCTGTGTATTTCATTTAACTATTTTAATTATGTCTCCTAGCATCAGTAACGAGGAATTGAACACATCATGAGCTGGAGAGTCTGTGGCGCTTAATGAAACGTCAAAGCCCTGTCAGGTTTCCCAGTACTTCTGATTCAGAGGAAGCAGTGACTCTGTGACATTAAATAAAATGGAGACTTTCAGTTTGTTAAATAATAAGTTTAGCAGAGTGATTAGCCTTTATTTTCCCAGCATGTATGTGGGAAAAGGGAACAGTGATTTGACAGAGAAAAATCACCACTATGTATAAAGTTCAAGAATGTAGAGAAACTAATTGCAGTCTTACTCCTAGGCATTAATTCTCAATGAAAAGTTAATCAAAGTTACTTTTGGAAGTTTTTTCCATGAATATGATAACTTCTAAAATTTTTGAAATGTCTGTTAAAATTATACCTCCAAAGACTGATATATGGAAACAGAATAAAAAATAAATCAGTGACAGTTATGAATATCCATACATATCTCAGTTTACACCAGAAACAAGACTGATCCCTTATGAAAGTTCTACTTAACAACTTTTTTTTTTTTTTTTTTTTTTTTGCGGTACCGGGGATTGAACCCAGGGGCGTTCTACCTCTGCGCTACACCCCCGGCCCTATTTTTTATACTTTATTTTGAAACCGGGTCTCACGAAGTTGCGGAGGGCCTAAGGAGAGAGAGAGAGAGAGACAGAGAGACAGAGAGACAGAGAGAGAGCGCTGAGGCTGGCTGCGAACCCGGATCCTCCGGTCTCCGCCTCCCAAAG
>PVJS01004473.1:0-51927 GCA_004027185.1 Glis glis
CCGGCCCTATTTTTATACTTTATTTTGAAACCGGGTCTCACGAAGTTGCGGAGGGTCTCACTAGGTAGAGAAAGAGAGAGAAACAGGGAGAGAGAGAGAGAGAGAGAGAGCTGAGGCTGGCCAGGAACCCGGATCCTCCGGTCTCCGCCTCCCAAAGTACTGGGATTACAAGAGTGCACCATGCCCTGCTCGTAGCCATTGTTTTTATTCTGATCGAATTAGAATTGGAGGTACCTTGTACTAGGGTAGCCCAACGTCACCATGTTTCAACTCAGTTGAGCGCGTCAGTCTGCACGACCAGAGACGGGCATTTTTAAGAACCACATTGGCATCTTATTGAACTAGATAGTGAAGCAAAGTCCGGGCATCTGTGGACACAGTATGTATTGTTTTGCAGATGTCAGGCACTGATTTGGCTCTTGGAAAAAGTTAAATTTTACCTTCCCCCCCAAAAAAAAACAAAGTTGGGAAGCCCTCAGAATGATTTATGAATGAGACTCTGATGCATAAAATCTCATTTTCTTTAGTGCATTTGTCAAAAGAGTTCCTGATGTGTGTCTCGGGTAGGACTTGGTTGTTGTAAACCCCCCCCCCACCAGCCTCCCATGCGGGAGGAGAATTTTTACTGAAACTTCCTTTTGACAGGTCCTGGGATGATCATCTTTGACTGATGGGCTGATGTTCTTCCTTTATCTCCTGCACTATGAACTTGATATCATATTTTACTTCCCTGCATATTAGTGCCCAAGTCTTCCTTCATGTACAGATGAAGAGAAGCCATAAAACTCAGCCCCGTCAGCCAATTAGGATTCATCTGACAAGCGACACTTTGTCTTTTGTGTGCTAACCTGGGAAGGGAGAAAAGACAGCATCTTGTTTTCTTTTCCAAAAATATACCCCTGTAGAATGGAAATTACATACACTTCTGCTGGCTTAAGCATAATATGGATTTATTATATGGAGAAGATAGATGAGAGATTTTTTTAACATGCTGCGAGGGCTTTAAAATTATTTACTGCCCTCATTATCATTAGGAAGCAGGCGTTATCAGATCTATCTCCCTGGTTTTTATGGTGAAACTCTATTTTCAGATTCATAATTCTTAAGCATCGCCTGTGCCTGTATTGATGCTGCACAAGGAAGAGCGATGCCTGACGGGTGTTCCATTGCCATCCCAGAAGCATATTTGGAAAGTTGAGAAAATGTTTTCTAACAGGATATGGAAATTGGGTCCTGAACAAAGTGGGTACTGGTCAGATGATTCCTTGGAGTGGAATGACCGCTGGATTTATGTTGTGCGAACATTTAACACAAGAAATTCAAATCCTCACCTTTGGGGTCATGTGATTAATTTCCATTCCAAATGTAACTCTTCTTATAGGCAAGAAATCCAGTAAATATTCCCCCAGGACCAACAACCCCATGAGCTGTTGGCAGAATTAATAAAGCTGTCAGGATTTCTTTGGGATAGTGCACGTCTCCCTGTATGTCATTTAATTGCGAAGTGTAAATATGCACATGGCAGTTCAGGAAGACTAAATATATTAGTCTATAGGGTTTCAGCTCCTGTTTCTGCACTCATTTATCAATTTTGATTAAATTAAGGGGAGCACGTTGATACAAAACTCTATAAAATGTTTGTAGTTTTCAAGGAGAAAGACTTGCATTGTTTATACAGAGCAAGTATCCTGGGAGAAATATATATTTTTCTAATATGCAGCTTTGGATAATATAAAATGTTCTGTATATAAGATTATGTTCACAGCTTGGGAGAATTTTGAGGAAATGCTCCTGGTAAGCAAACTGTTTTCAAGAAGAAAAAGTAGAAAGCCCAGGAGCAGAAGAAAAACAATACAGCTCCCAGTCTCTCCTATTTTAAAATATGCAGCTTCTCAGGCTAACTCACAATCTAAGGGAGACCTCTCTCAGGAATGTTTGGGTTTGCAGAGGAAGACTCTGTACAGACTGAATGAGAATCCCTATGGAAATAGAAGGCCAAGCTCAACTCTTCAAAGCGGTGTTTCAGGAGTACTAAGACATATTCAGAAGGAGGTCTGCCTGCCCTCTAATGTGTGAGCTTGGGGCTTGACCCCAGGACCATCCAGGCTCTCTGTCTTTGGACCAATAGATGTGTACAAAGACAGGAATGAGTCAGTGCTATGTGACTGTCCAGACTATTTTTGCTTTGAAACAGTAAGGAAAAGGGAATATTTTTTAAAAGAAAAAAGAGTAACAAGTTATGTGTGAGTGGTTGGAATTGAACATTTGTGAAACCCAAGTGCTGTGAGTTTCTTTCCTTGTGTGTATCAATCTGGTGCTGATCTGTGTAGTGCGTTGTTACAGATATTATACAATAAATTCAAGCAAATGAAAGGTATTATTATATCCACTTTATGGACGAAGGACTGTGGTTCAGAGATTAGGAAATCTGCTTCTAAGCATGTCTTTCTGACAACAGTGGGTACCGGAGGACAATTAACAATAGATTCAGATAATAAGGGTAGACTTGGAAAATATCATGGTAAGAAATAAGCCAGACACAGAAAGACAAATGACCCATGATCTTACTCATACCCATAATCTAAAAGAACTGACCACACAGAAATAGAACATGATAGTAGTTACCAGATACTGGGGAGGGAAGGGAGCAGGAGGACGGGAGAGGCTGGTCGGCAGGTACTAAGTTATAAATAGCTAGGAGGAATAAGTGTTCATGTACGTTAAGTGTTCACAGTAGGGTCATTTTAGTAGTAATAATTTATTATAGATTCCAAAAATAGCCAGAAGTTTTCAAATACTCTCGCCACAAAGAAATAATAAAAGAATGTACTGGGTGATGGATATGCTAATAATCCTGAATTGATGATTACATAATGTTTACATATCTTGAATCATCACATTGTACTCCATAAATATGTATCATTATTATCTATCAATTAGAATAATAATTAAAAAACTATAAATGAAGCTCACCTACTATATGCCTACCTATGTAAAAATTGTAAGTCAGGCCAACAAACTGTAAATAATCTATTAATTATTATGAATTAGTCGTCTTTTGCTAAACAAATATCCTCTCACAGCATGGAAGCTTAGGTTGAATAAGAACATGTAATATACATGTGTCTCTCTAGCCCTGACACCGTCCCTCATATCACAAAGGGCTGGGCTCACGTTTCAAACTCCTCCACATTCCCTCCATTTCTCCTGTCTCAATCCCATGGATGTCCACGCTAGTCTTGTGGTCTGGTCACTGGGAGAGGCTTTTGCAGGCCCAAGAGTTTAGGCCCATTGGCCAGGGAACTCTGAGGTCTGACACACCAGAGCGAGGGGGTAGGGCGGGTGCATGGAAGGAAGGCAGGCTCCAGGAAGGCTCCTTACCTGCCAGGCCCCACAGCGCATCCATCGCAGGAGGGAGCTCCAGAGAAAGAGTTGAAGCAAGAGTGATTCGAATCCAAGATCCCCGGAGAGGGCACCCACCCTGATCTAAGGGAATCACTGCAGCCTGGAAATAGCGAGCGAAAGGAATGGAATTCAAACCAACTCCACGGACCATAGTATTTTACCCACTCTGCCTGGCTGCCTTGCTAGTGTTTTAAGTGAAAACAAGAAAAAATGAAAATGTTGGTATGGCTACCTATCCGCTTCAGGAATCCTTTTGGGGAATTGGGGGAGGGCTAATTGACTAATGTATACTTGTAACACCCTGAAACCCATCAAGATGTATGATTACAATGCACCAATAAAAAAAAAAAAAGAAACAAGAAACAAAATGAAATTAAAAGGTTCCAGAGTCAAGCCTCAGTGCGGAATCGCAGAGTCCTCCAGGTCCCCTGGTACCTTTGAGAAGTGGCCACGGAGCGAGGTTTCTTTCTTTGGAGTCTCCTTGCATGGGGCTTTTGGAGCATCCCAGGATCACATATCTGTCAGAAGTGCCTAAGATAAGACATGCAGGGCTCTGCTGAGGGCCTGGCTGTGCTTCCTGGGAGCCATGGAAGCTTTGGGACACTTCCCATGTGCAATGGTGGGGAAGGAGAGGCCACCGTAAATACCAGCGAGAGGGATTTTTCTATCGTCTGAACATAGAAAGCGATAAGAGAGGAAGGCTTATGCAGCCTGACCCCAAAAGCAAATGTCAGCTGAACAGAAGAGAGTCCTGAACACGGGAAGATAAAGGTAGCTGCTCAGTTGGCAGCTGGATGCAAGAGACTCACCCACTCAAGTCACGACTTTATCCCACCATACACAGTGGGACAAAAATTTGTTTTGTTTTTAAATAGGGATAATCCAAAGTGTATCTCAGTTTCCTCTAATAACATAGACCAGAGCATCAAGTCAGACTCACAGAAAGCAAGGTAAACAATGACGCTAATTGGAAAACTGGACACTGTTGGGTGAGGTAGATATCCTGGTTGCTCAGACCATGTCTGCAGGTGTCGCTGAGATGAACCGGTGCTGAAGTAGAGGAAGCAGTTCTTATATCTTTAAAAACTGTCGGGCGTGGTGGTGCACGCTTGTAATCCCAGTACTTTGGGAGGCAGAGACCGGAGGATCCAGGTTCGCGGCCAGCTTCAGCTCTCTCTCTCTCTGTCTCTCTCTCTCTACTTAGTGAGGCCCTCTGCAACTTTGTGAGACCCTGTTTCAAAATAAAGTATAAAAAATAGGGCCGGGGGTGTAGCGCAGAAGTAGACGCCCCTGGGTTCAATCCCCAGTACCGCAAAAAAAAAAAAAACTGTGCAAGTATAAATAAAATATCTCTAAATAACCTTCAAGAATTGGATGTTATGTCATCCAGTAGGGAAATGATTGCCACACTGCGAGGTGAAAGCACAAAGGTAGAGTTCGCAGGCAAGGTGCTGGCAGTGGGGTGCTGCTGCACGCCAGCCTGATCCCTACACACCTGGGCCACACGTCTCCAAGGAGCAGAACGTTCAGGTTCTGTAAGTTTTGTAGAATGATGAAAACCGCCGAACATGTGATTTGGAAATTTTAAGTTTATAAACTAAATCACTCTGTGTGTGTGTGTGTGTGTGTGTGTGTGTGTGTGTGTGTTTTAGAACAAGGCAAAATGTTACCCCATCAACATTCCTTATCTAAAAAGTCATGTCATTGTGAAATGCCATATTCCCGTTATAAATGCCACTTAAGTGACCATATCCAAAAGATTATAGGAATGTCAGAGCTGCGTCTCTCCCACAATCCTCTCATCATTATAACATATATTATGTATGACGCTGTACGTCTCTAGATTGGGGCAGCAAAGATATGGTCATTGATCCCCTGAAACAGAGCTTCTGCACTGTTGGACCATGACAAGGATGGGTTATTTTTTCTCAGTTTTTAAAATCAACGTATTATAATTTTGCACCATAGTAGGAATTGCTGTTACACATTCACACATGCACATAACATAACTTTGGTCAATTTCATACCCCAATGAAACCTCTTTCCCTGTCCAAGGATGATTTATTTTTATAAAGACTCATTGAGCTGGGTGGCTATTTGAGAGGCTAAGGCAGGAGGATCACAAGTTCCAGGCCAGTCTGGACAATTAAGAGAGACACTGCCTCACAGTAAAATAAAATAAAACAAAACAAAATAAAATAAATTTAAAAGTGCTAGGGATATATTTCAGTGGTAGAGCATTTGCCTGGTATGTGTGAGGACCTGGGTTCAGTCCCTAGTACTGCATAATTCAATAAGTGAATGAATATATAAATAGTCATTGACCCTCCTAGTCCTCCAAGCTGCTGGCCAGGACATGTCTCTAGGACTATAAGCAACTTCCTGCAGTACTGTACAAATATAAATATTGAGTATTATGATTCAAAAAAGGTTGGAAAACACTGCCAGGCAACTTTAGAAAATAGAAAGATGAAAATAGGTTGAGTAAATCAGATAGAGTTTATAAAAAAGGGAGATTGTACATGTGTATCTTTAAGAGGAACACATCATTTAAAATTGAAAAGGAGACAGATCACAGAAGAGAAGAGCAGAGCAGACATGATCAGATGTGACAGATGGAGCTGGGCAGCTGACCTTCTGCACAGGTACATTCAGGACATGAGAGAGCAACTGAGACCCCGTGAGTAGTCCAAGATGGCTGGATGGGGTGTCCTGAAGGCCAGGAGGAGATGTGACATGATGCAGGCAGGGCATGGGGAAATGTGTCATTTAATGCGTGCAGGAATGATGGGGGAAGCAAATGGAGAGAGAGAGGTCTGGTAAGGCTCTCTTGGAAACTACTGTTGTTCAATTTTCATCTGAAACTGTGTCATCAAAAGAATGCAACTTTGGTTTTCACCTACATTTCCTATTGATAGTATGTATTTCTTTAAATAATAGTTTTCTGCTTGAGAAATTCCTCTTGAGTTTGTCTTTGGGGTTTAATTGTGTGTGACGGCGACACAGTTATTTTTCTTGTTCTGCACATTTGAGACTTGGCTATAGATAGCGAGCATCAAAAATTAAGCAGAGAAGGACTTTATTTCTGAGATATTTTTAGTTTTCTCAATCTTCGGTCTGGACTTCCAGTTTTCATTTATTTTCTTTAGTTCAGATAAGATGGATTGCTTTGGCTTATGAAGTAGCTGCTTTTTCTGGCAATAAATTTTACTTTCATGAAAGTAAAATTTTTTTACTTTCTTTTTACTCAGATTCTTTTTATGAAAGTGGATCGAAATGGTCTTTAATGGGAACGAGGTGTAGCATATATATGCTACATATATATGTCATATATATATATATATATAAATATATCAGACACTGTACACAGAATGTGCTTGCAGAAAAGGTCTCCGAAGTGGAGAACTTTACTGAAGCCATCTGCTCTATCCCCTACCTCTTTAGAGGAGGGCAGAAAAGAAACAGAGACAGCATGCTAAATCCTAGAATTTTAGAGTAAGATGATATAACTCTGCCTTTATCATTGCATAAAAGGAAAAAGTGGGAGAATTCAGTAAATTCAAGGGCAGCATCTTTGATATTCATCAAAGACACTTAACCAAATTGCTTCCGGTCTCTGAGCCTGTTTCCTTGACCATAAAAATAAGTAGTAGTATCTACCTTACAGGACTGTTGGAATAAGTGATGATATAAATGTTTGGTAAATCATACCCATCCCAGTCATGATGTAAATGCTTGGTAAATAATATCTGTCCACTAATATTGATTTTATAAAAATAAACTTGGAACATAAACAGTGAAGATTATTAGTTTCTGTTTGAGGAAGCAAATAATTCAGTGAATGAATCTCCTAAAATGTGTCTCCAAGACCTTGTATTCATTTCCTTATGAAACTTAGTTCCTAACTTTGTTCCCCAAAGAAAAGTGCTAAAAACTATAGGAAGAAGAGGTGACAGTCTTGATTCCAACATTGACTGCTATGTAGCCTCAAGAAAGTCTTTTAAGCTTTCTGGATAAGAAATCTTTGAGTATTAAGTAAGATACAGTGCTCAGCATAGGGAGTGTAATGCCTCTCACATATTAAGTGCTCAATAAGCATTGATCCTCTATTCTTAGCACCTCTCCTGCAACATTACAATGCTACCAGACTTGCCTACTTTTCGGGGCTATTTTAGGTTCGAAAGACATAGTGGATAATATAGCAAGAAAAAAAAACACTACACATATGTGAGCTAAATTAAAAGCCATTGTCAGGGATCACCGTCTTTACATGGAATGATAGATGAGCAGAAGGAACCCTCATAACTTGAGGAGAAAGACAAGACTTTCCGATGCCCACTTATTGAGTGCATACCCTGTCAGCAGTGCTCATGTCTGAGACTTAAAAGAGTTCTCAGCTGCTGTAATTCGTTTCTCCCCTCCCTCCCATGACCATCGGAACTGCTGACCAGAACAACTCAGATTCTTTCTGCAGACAGAACAGGTATAAACATGCCGCCTTCCAGGTTGGACGCCATGTTTGCCTACTGTCCCCTACAAAGGGATAAGAGGAGTGCCCTGCACTCCCCCCAGCCTGGCTGTGACTCAGTGTCACCCAAGCATGGCTCCAGCCTGGCCGGTGCTGTGGTCTCTCCTGCCAAGCCCAGGGGCAGCTGAGAGGGGGTGCTGCTTGCAGAGTCTCCTTCATAATAAAAACCTGGGTCCCTCACTCATGGTTTCTCTTCACACTCATCCTGACTTCTAACATTATTTAAATAGTAAATCTCAGTCACTTTACTTATGCAAATACATATACATATTTATATATTATAAATATATAAACATTTAATATATATTATTTATATTTTATATATTAATATTTTATATATTTAATAATATATAAAATATTATATATTTTAATAATATATAAAATATTATATATATTAAATATATAAAATATTAATAATGTATAAATAATATATTATTTATATTTATATTATATTTATATATAATAATATATATATATATTATTAGTAAATAAAATTATATATATTGGTACTGGGGATTGAACCCAGGGCCATTCAACCTCCAAGCTACACCCTTAGCCCCCCTTTTTATTTTGTTTTGAAACAGGGTCTTGCTAAGTTGCTGAGAGTCTCCCTATTGCTGAGGTTGAAGCTTAAAAAGTATAACTTGAGCACTGGGCGCGTTCAGTTAGCAGAAAAGCTGGTGCTGAAGGTGACCATATCCGTGCAGTTCCAAACATGCAGACTAGCATTGGCCAAGAGAAATGGAGAACAGGCTATAGGTGGGATTTTACATTTTCCAGTAGCATCATTAAAAAAGCAAAAAGAAGCAATTGGCACTGATTTTATACCGTATTTTCTTTAAGTCAGTATGCCTCAAGAGTAATAACTTTAATACATAATACAAAGGTATTAATCAGATTATTTGCATTAAGTCTTTTTTTGATACTGGGGATTTGAGGATTAAACCCAGGGACATTTGATACCTCTGAGGTACACCCTCAGACCTTGTTTTTTTTTTTTATTTTGAAATGGAGTCTCTCTATGTTGCTGAGGATGGCTTTGAACCTGGGATCCTCCTGTCTCAGTCTCCCAAGTACTGGTATTACAGGCATGCGTCACCATGCCTGGCTTGTATTAAGTCTAACTCAGTGTGTATGTTATACCAAAAGCACACATCTTTTTTTTTTTTTGTACTGGGCATTGAACCCAGGGCCATTCAACCTCCAAGCTACACCCCCAGCCCCCACTTCTTATTCTGTTTTGAAATAGGGTCTTGCTAGGTTGCTGAAAATCTTGCTATTGGTGAGGTTGGCCTTAGACCTGCGAGCCTCCTGTCTCAACCTCTCAAATACTTATAGGAGTGAGCCACAGCATCCAGCTCCAAGAGCACATTTTAATCTAAACTAGCCATATTTCCGGTGCTCACAGCCACTTTTTAGCCCTCTTGCCCTTTTAATACCTTTCACATAGAGCATCTGAGTTCTATATCACACTTTCAGTACTTGTGGATGCTTGAAAAGGATAAAAAGTGAAAGGATAAAAATATCCTCCCTGTATATATTTTCTCTGCATTTTCCCCCAATATTGAGGTCCTACATCTCATTATCAGAATATGCCTCTGCCACCATTACCTTAAATCACTTGGTCCAATCAGTTGTAGTTACAGTGGATTATGAACCACTGATCCCAGGATGCTCGGACTTTAACCCAAATTCTGACTTTAAAATATAGCACGCACGCACACACATACACACACACACAGATACACACACACACACACACACACACACACACACACACACACATATACACACACACATATATCTCAAGCTGGGCATATAATCTGCCTCAATATCTTCATGACCCCACCGTCTCCTTGATATCGATGCCTCTTACTGACATTTTTTTAATTTCAATTTCTGACGCACTTTTTTTCTTGCGACCTCTGGTCACTCTGAGACCCATGGTCCCTCCTCTATGGCTCTTTTGTTTTTCAACCCCCCGCCTCCCTTGTATTCCGCAAACAGCACCTCTTTCCCATGGTTTTCCTACAACAATAGCAGACAATAACTTGTTTGGTTGGGTGGGTGATGCTCAGTCTCCTCCATGAGCTCCAGTGTGCTTGGCTTACTGAATTTCAGCCCTCCATGTCCTGGGATTGTCAGGCCTCCATGCCAGGCATTGGACGACTCCTCAGAGACCTTCCAAGGTCACCAGAGGCTTCCTAGTATTCCCCTGGGTCTCAGGGTCCACTCTACTACCCAGCTCGCCTGCCACACAGCTGTGGAATGTTACCAGTGGAGGTTGGCGGGTGTGTTTCATGGTCGCTGTGCTGCTTTTATTGTTTCCTCAATTTCATGGGATATGAGATTTCTTGAAAATAAGTCCAGTGACCTCCCTCATCAAACTTCACACTGAAATACTCTCTTCTCTTGGGAAATATTTTAAGAGCCACGGAAGTTCTTAAATAAAAAAATTCTGCATAAACTTAGAATGACTATGTGTGTAATAGACTGCAGATCTAATGTTAGCAGGTGCAGGGGACCTAGAAAATAAAAAAGAAAGAAAACAAATATTCCATGTCTGAGGCCATGTAGGGCATGTTTTGGTATGAAGTGATTTAAAAACAGAAGGCCATGACAGGCAAGAGTTTATCTCTGATTCTAACTTAAAAGAAGTATTCTTCATTAAGGATCTCATTAAAAACCTAATCAAGAAAAAAACAAGTGGATCAGCCTAACTCCCAATTGGAATTTATGCAAATATGTCTTTTGATTTATTTAAATTATAGTTACATCTAATAGACATTCTAATATTAATACATCAATAGCTTTATCTGTTTCCATGAGGGTCCCAATCTAAGAGGACTTTTGGAAGAGTCTAGGTGGAAAATATTTTCCCATTTGGTGACGTTAGGTATTTAACCAAGTCTCAAGTTGATAATGGTTAAACATGTGACATGCCCCTTTCCCCCAAAATTCATCCATGAGAAGGCCTTTAGTACTATTCTTCTGCGGTCAGGTTAGGGCAAGTCTTAATTAATTTGGAAGTTTATTTTTAGGTATTATAAATTTTAAAAATAATGCAGTGAAGCCGGGCGTGGTGGCGCATGCTTGTAATCCCAGTACTTTGGGAGGCGGAGACCGGAGGATCCGGGTTCGCAGCCAGCCTTAGCTCTCACTCTCTCTCTCTCTCTCCCCCTGTATCTCTCTCTCTCTCTACTTAGTGAGGCCCTCCGCAACTTCGTGTGACCCAATTTCAAAATAAAGTATAAAAAATAGGGCCGGGGGTTTAGCACGGAGGTAGAACGCCCCTGGGTTCAATCCCTGGTACTGCAAAAATAAATAAATAAATAAATAAATAAATAAATAAATAAATAATAAACATAATGCAGTGTGCGCCCAGAGAAAAGGCTCTGGAACAGTAAGCACATGAGCACAAGTCATACAAACATGTTGAACATCTGAGTATTACAGACTGCCAGTCTAAGGCTGCCCTTTTGGCAAGGTTGGGAGGGGATAAAATGTGGGCCCCATGACAAGAGAAAAAAGTTAAAGGAAGGGGACTATGTGGGAGCATCAGCCGACACCCCACACACTGGAGTTGGAGCAGGGGCCACATGGGTGGGGTGAACGTAATGACCTTACAAGCCCCTTTAGCCTTGAGAGTCAACCATAAGCTGTTTCTCTCCCACAACCACATGTGAAATATAAATGGTGCTTCTAGAAACCCAACCAAGAACAGACTTCTTTAAAAATATCAGAACAGGGAACAGCTACAAGTGAGGAGCTTTCACCGTGATCTGGGGTTGCTTTTTCATAAATACCCAGCTATATGTATCATGCTGCAAGGTAGGCTCAGCCTGACTACACAGGGTGGAAAAGTTGGGTCCTCTTTGGCCTTCAGCACTTGTCATGAGTAATCTGCAGGATAAGAAGAGAAACCGTGGGCATCCTATAAACTGTAAGGCTTTGTATTACATTGACCATATTTCCAGAATGGTACAACATACAAGAGCTATGCAGAAACCTAAACAGTCTGTATGTTTATTCCTATTTCCAGGAAATCCTAACATTGATTCCATATACAAGTGACTGGGTATAATCAATCATTATGAACTTTCAGCTCCAAAAGTTTTCCTATTATACCACTGTGTTACATTAAAATACCGAGCCAGTCATCCTTCTTCATTATTACTATAACTATCATTATCAGCAATAATCTTAGCCCATCAGTTAGGAACAGGTTTATCTCCTAGCAAGAACAGATTTAATGGAGAGGAAGAGTTACTGTCTTTTTGCAATCAGACATCCAAGCCTGGTAGAGCAAATGCCAATTAGCTGGTAAGTGCAGGAGCGAGGATTTGAATCCAGGTTCAACTGCATCCAGGGCCCAGGTGGTTGCAATAGTCGGCATGCTGCTCTGTAGCGAAGGAGCCCATCTTAGGAAATAAGTCATTGCATAACTGACCTGCTTCCTTCCTGCCAGATGTCTCTTTGCTCCCACAGGATGTAACAGCAATGTTCTCACTAAGCTGAGCTGGAGGTGGCAGTTCTTCCCCTAGTGGATATCTTCACTAGATGTGATTATAGTCAAGAAAGCTAAAGAAAATTTAGAGCCAAGATAGCAGATTTCACAAATACAGATGAAGTCAGTCCTTTAGATGGGATAAGATCAGTAGAGTTGCCCCAAATATCCCAGATCATCAGGCCCAATAGACCCAATGCTACATTTAAAGAGAAACCTTGAAAATAACAATTTCATAGGGCTAGGGAGGTAGCTCAGTTGTACAATGAGGCTTTCTAGCATGCACAAGACCCTAGGTTCAATCTCCAGTATCTCAAAAAAAAGTAAAGAAAGAAAGAAAATAAGTTCATAATAAGGAATAAGCCTATTCTACTCAATTAATTCCCATCAAAAGAATCACAAATTATTTTCAGAAGGAAAAATGCTATAAGTTAATTGAAATTAATCAAAGTGATCCTATGCTTAATTATTTCCCAAGCCCCTATCCCTTGTGCTCAAGGGTGGCACCCAGAGATTTTGCAGAAAAACTATTCTAAATTGCCATTCTGAGAACTATGTTATTGATCATGGTCAAAGTTGAAAACATAGCCAGATTAAAAACATGTTACCAGCAAAAGCCCAAAGTCATTTTTTTCCTAAAATAAGATACAGGTATTGTTTCATTTCTGCACATGGAGGTATTTAAAAGATTACCATTTCTATAAGGCTAGTGGACATCATGCCAGTCAACCCCGAGGGAAAGGCATCTCACTGAAGACACTTAGCCAACGTGAATTCTCCTGGGACTAATTAGAGGAGAAAGGAGCGTTTGCTTTCTTCCTTCCTCAAGGGTTTCACAAACCAGTTGCAGGGTTGTTGCTGACCACGTATCGAAGCAGGGTGGGACCATTTAGGCAAGAAAGTAAAAGACAACCCTCTCCACTCTGCTTCCCCAGGCTCAGCCAAGCAGCGTGCTCCTTCTGGAACTACCCGGGGCACTTTCCTCCCGTCTGCGTGTAGTTCCTCCCAGTTGCCGCAGTGCCCTTTGTCTGCAGGCAGGTGACACCTGGACTTTCTTTCAGAAACCTCCCTATCCTATCCGATTTTCTCAGGAGAAATCAGCAGTCCCCTTATGTTTGAGATGCAAAGATCCAAGAAGGAATGGTTTTGAAGCTTTAAGAGAGAGTTGTCTTAAAGATTAAATGGAGCACATACGTGAAGGACTCCAACAAGCGCAGCCTCACAGTGAGGGCAAAACACTGAACTGCAGACAAATAAGAGGCTTTGAAGTCAGATGTGCTTGTGTCTGAATCCTAACTTTTGGGTTCGGTAGCTAGATACCTTGTATGTAATGTTTAGCTGCTAGAAGCCTCCATATACTTACTCCTAAAATGGGAATAATAGTGGCTTCCAAGGTTTCAAACTGAAGCATATAAAGAAGCAAGTGCTTAATAAGTAATGGCCATGCAGTTGAAACATGACAAACTTCTGGGGTTGGTGGCACAGGCCTGTCATCCCAGTACTCTGGAGGCTGAGACAGGGGGATCACAGGTTCAAGGCCAGCCTCAGCAACTTAGCAAGACCCTGTTTGTAGAGAAAAAATACAACAAAAGGGGTTGGGGGTTAAAATACCCCTTAGTTCAAACCCCAATACAAAAAAAAAATGCATTTCAAATGACATACTTACCTGGAGCTGTTCTCCCTCCATTCATCTTTGGAATTCATAGTCATGGATAATTCGTGCCCTGCACAAAAGGGTGTTCAAAGCCAGCCCTTTCTGTCTGATGCAAATCTGTCCAGGACCTGTCTAGGACACATATTCATAGTACCAGTCACCAATTGAAAATGTCCAGTTTCTCAGGTGTGCGGTTAAAATGTGCCTCCTACCAGACTTTAAACTCCTTCAGGGCAGGAAGTTTCTCTTTGCCTTGCTTTCTTTTCTTTTTTGGCATGAGTATCTCAAGAACATGCAGAGATGCCGAGCACATGATTGGCACACAATAAATATTGATCAAATTCAATCTTAACAGGAAACCTTGCAGAAAGATGATGTCGCCACTTCCCAGGTGAGGAAGTAGAGGCTGCGAAAGAATGACTTTCCTGAAGTCACATCAGAAACACGTGGCGGGCTGAGAATCAGGGCTGAAAGTGACTCTCTGGAGTCAATACAGCCTCCATTAAGATAGATAATACCTCACCATCATCATCTTCGTGATGGATGAATACGCAGAGGCCCAGAGGATGTTAAATAAGTTTCCCAGCCAGGCGCTTACAGAGTTGGGGCTAAATCCCAGTTGGAGCTTTCCATTACACGTCCAGTGCTGCTCCCATCCAGCCGACTTTCTGGCCACCATGAAATCATTCTCAGGCTACTCCTACGGCCCTTTGTCCTCTCTGCCAGCTGCCTAGGATTTGCATGGCCCAGGCAGGAGCAATTCCTTTCCAATCCCGTTGAATTGGAGGAGTGAGCTGTGCCACAGTGCAGGATTGGTCTTGGTGGGGAGATAAGCTTCAGCTCCCGCCTGCCAGCTTATTCTAGATTTTGCCGGAAAGCATTTTCCTTCCATGTTTATGGCAGGCAGGCAGCCAGCCCTTTCTACGATGTGGAAGTGTGCCCCAGGACGCACCACAGCGGAGTGTGGGAGTGTGATGGCTGGGAGGTTAAGTAGAAGATGTTGAAGAATCGACAGCTCAGAAGCCTGGGAGAGCCGTCCCACCGCCGTGAGCATTACAGCTGCAGAGACCCTGGCAGACGCGCCTTCAGAGCCTGCATGTGCGCTCTGTGAGTCCTGGGCTCTTGTAAGCCAGACAGGGGTGCGGATACGGGTCAGGCATTCCAGAAACAAATCCAGAAGACAACAGGAAACACACTCATCTTGGCAATCTTACTTTATCTGGGAAGCATTGAGCATGGAAGAGGGGCTCTTACTCTGTTCAGGCTGCTATAGCAAAATGCCATAAACTAGGTGACTTCGAAACAAAAAATCCTTTTATTTCTCATGGTTCTCGAGGCTGACGAGTCCAAGATCAAAGTGTCAGCATCTTCAGGGTCTGATGAGGACTTTCTGGGTCATAGATGGCGCGTTCCGCTGTGTCCTCCCGCGGCGTGCCATCTCTCTGCAGCCTCTTTTATGAGCACACCAACCCCATTCCCAGGAAGAAATGGCTTAATCCCCTCTCAAAACTCCACTTCCTATTTCTACCACACTGGCGATTAGGTGATTAAGTGGTGTGGATATTGGGGGTGGACACTGACATTCACACCCCAGGAGAGGGTTTTCCCCCGGGACTAGCCCAGTGCCTGGGCTGAGCCTTTCTTCAAATCTGGGGTGAACTGATACAGCTGAACCTGTATATCAGAATATTTCTTTGCTCACTGGTAAAATACTCACACTATACACATAGCTCCTATAATTTTCTGGCCATTGTGACACTCCTTGGGAAACCTCAGACTTTTCCAGATGGCACATGTCCAACGGATGGCATGACTAGGAGATTCAGTGACTTGTCTGAAAACAGGTCCCCAGAGCTAAACGTCGTGGCACAAGCCTGTAATCTCAGTACTTAGGAGGCTGAGACAGGATGATCACAGGTCCTAGGCCAGCCTCAGCAACTTAATAAGACCCTGTTTCAACATAAAAATTGAAAGGACTGGGATATAGCTTGGAGGTAGAATGTCCCTGGGTTCAATCCCCAGTTAGCAAAAATAAGTAAATTAATTAGTTAAATTAAAAAGCGGGTTCCCAGGCTGTGGTACCATCTCCTGGTGGACAAGGATTTGTTAAATATTTTAAATATCACCCTTGCCCCTTTTGGGATAATTTGCCAAACTATTGAAATTACTCTGCCATATCCACCGTTCTTGCCAGTCCATAAACTTCTTGAGGGCTAGACCTGAGCTTGGCTCACTCTTTCAGCCCTACCTGCCAACTCAAAGTCTAGAACTTACCGATTCTCAAAAGCTTAGAAGGTACAAAGTGGCCTCGCAGTGTAGTTTGCTATTTAAAGATAAGCTGGTTGTGGGAGTGGGAATACATATTCAATGGTGTAGATTTGTTCTTCTTTTCTACCAGAGACTATGACTGACTTTAGTTCGGAAGATCCCAGGGGCGTTCTCCTTGTGGATTGGTATTTTCCAGCACTTGTGTAATCCTGAGTCAGTGCAGTTTCCAGAGAGTTCCCGGGATAATGAATTTCCTGGGCTCTGGTCACATTGGCAGCCCTCCTCCCTTGGCACTCCTGGGAATTTCTAGATATAGGACGAGTTCTCCTTTCATAGAGTTATCTTAAGAAGTGAAATGAACTGTGTGCTATGTAATACATACGTTAGGCAGTAGGAGACTAGATTGTATAGAGTCATTTACAATTGCTAGCCAATTTCCTTGCAGTGGTGTCTTTCTTTGTTCTACAGTTCCGGTCTTTCTGTCCTCGGTGAGCTCATCAGGAAAAATGTTGACTGTGTAGAGTTTGTTGAAATGGTGTCAAACATTTGCACATTTCCAAAAGTACACTGAATGCACTCAGTTTGGTCTCTGTGAAGACCTTATTCAGATACCTTTTCATTCAGAATATTAAAGTACATTGTTACCAATAATGTTTTGATTAAATCAGTATTGGTTGCGTATTGATCACAGCACCGCAGAGCAGGTGCTTTCAACATATTGCCTTTAATTTTGATCGCGGCACTACAAACCAAAAGCCAGAGAGGTTAAATAATTTCCTAGAGACCCAGGGATACTAATTAGAGGTTCTGGGGTTCATCTAGTGCGGGCACGGCGCCTGCTGACATCTCTCAGGTCTGCTTTCTCCGCCCGGCCCATGCTCGGCTTTGGAAGCAGGTATGATACCTTCACAGTTACTTTCCAGAGCAGCCATCCCTGAATTCCATAGAACCTTACAATGACTTGGGGAGCTGCAGAAGTCCTGCCACCCAGACCCCATGTCTACATACACTGATTTCATTGGTCTGGAGTCAGCTGGGACAGCTGGATTTCTGAAAGTCGGCTGACTGTCCAAAAAGTCAGGACCAGGTTTCCAGCAGTGCCCCTGAACCTGGGCGCGTTGGCAGACACCTGCCATCCCAGGATGTGGGAGGCTGAGAGGATCGCAGGTTCGAGGCCAGTACACTGTAACTTAGCAAGACCCTGTTTCAAAATAAAAAATAAAAAGGGCTAGTGGTTGTACTCAAAGGTACAATGCCCTGGGTTCAGTACCCAGTACAGAAAAACAAATTAATGTGCCTCGTAACCCCTTGGGGATTTGTTATAAAACAATCCTGACCCAGGAGACCTGGGTTGGGCCTGTCCCTGTCCATTTCCACAAAGCCCTCAGTTCAGAGATACTGCGTGGGTGCACACACCACGACACGGCACCGTGAACAAGGCCCCAGGACTCGGCCCCTTCTCCCTATGCTGCATTCAATCTCCTCCTCCAGCTCCTTCCCCTCCTGGGAGGATTTCTCCAGCTCAGGGGACTGCACCATGTCTCCACGTAGCTGTTCTCTTTCCACAGGCAAGGTCAGGCCTGTGACAGCTTGGATGTCAACCAAAACACTCTGTTAGTTGTGTGGCACAGGGGGTGGCGTCTAATGAAGTCTAGGTCACAAGTTCAGTGCCTGAGTTTAATGCCCGCAGGGACCAGTTAGCTTGGCCTCTCTCTGAGCCACTTCTCTGGGCCAGCAGATCACAGATGTGTGTGATTGGACTCTAGGGATGGATGCTCCAACCATCACACACAGAAACCTCACCGGAAAAGCAGGAGGGCCCGAGTCCTACTCGAAAAGTGTAGCATCAACTGGATAGGAAATAAAAACTCAAAATATTAGCTGTTATATTGTTATGCCAGGCACTGCAGTAATCATTTAAAAACGCCACAGTGTTCTGTGAGACAGTTGTTTTCATCCTCCCCATCTGATGAATGGAAACCTAGACTCATGGTTTTACTTCCTGAGGGTGCATGGTCTGTAAATAACTGACAGACAAGGATTTAGGCCAGTACACTCAATGACAATGACTGTAAATTGGGGGTGGTAAAGATTTGCCGCCTTCTGGGGTTAGAAAATTAAGAAAACAAGTTCTTCTTTCTAACCTGGTCCCTATCTGGCTTCTTGATTCTGTACAATATCCCCTTCATTTATAGTAAAACGGCTATCTCGTTGACTCATTAGGTTTTTAGAGAAGCATGTATCAGACCATCCCTATTCAAAACAAAAATAGAAAAACTGAACAACCAGGTGGATGGGGAGGCACACATCTATCATCCCAGTACTGCAGAGATTGGAGGCTAGCCTCAGCAAAGGAAACACTCAGCTATTTAGGGAGATCCTGTTTCAAAACAAAAATAAATTAAAAAATAATAAATAAATAAATAAGGGCTGGGGGTGTAGCTCAGAGGTAAAATGCCCCTGGTTTCAATCATCAGTATAAATTAAATAATGAATAGCAAACACATCTGCAGATTGAGTCCCTATAATTCTGATGTCCCTGTGCTCTGATATGTCATTGGTTTAGAAAGTAATGCTTCTAACCCAGAGCCTAGAAACTTCCCCCACTGAACTTTAAGCTTGATCCTGAAACATCTGAGCTAGTGTAGTCTGCAGTATTTCTATGGGTTACAGAAACACTAATTTGGACAAAAATGTTTTTGTTTAATAAGAAGACGCTACATCTGTTTTGTCTTAGTGCTAAAAAATATATATTTTTGAAATTTATAGTGAATATTGAATAGTAAAAAAATAAAAAAGGAGAAAGAGCCGGGCGTGGTGGCGCACGCTTGTAATCCCAGTACTTGGGAGGCTGAGACCAGAGGATCCGGGTTCGCGGCCAGCCTCAGCTACTTAGTGAGGCCCTCCGCAACTTCGTGCGACCCGGTTTCAAAATAAAGTATAAAAAATAGGGCTGGGGGTGTAGCCCGGAGGTAGAATGCCCCTGGGTTCAATCCCTGGTACCGCAAAAAAATAAAAAATAAAAAAGGAGAAAGAATCATGATTCCAGTAAGGTCTAAGGACAGTATAACTTAGTACACATGGTAAGTTGCTAAAATGTAGGCATCAGAGGGCAGGGATTTCTGGCGGTGTCCCCATTTGCTTTCTCCGTTCATCAGTTAAGCTCTTGTTCTAAATCAAGCCCAATCAAGTCAACAGATTTGCATTTACAACTTCAGATACCGGGCGCTGTTTCAAGCCCTGGGAATTATAAAAGGCTTACCTACGTAGCAATGTGGCCTTTTCTTGCCAGTAGCAATGTTTGTAATTGAATAGTTGTATGCTTTCACCTATTTTAATGAAAGGCCTATACATTCTGATAAATAGTTTGCTTTCAAGTTAACACCTTCAGAGCACTTAGATAATGATAAATATTATAACCCATGAATCCCTGCTCTTTTACCTAAAATTCTTCTATAACCCTCCTTCTCCCAAGTGATTTCTCACCCTCTCCCCCTGCTTCATTTTCCTCTAGAAAACTTACCACTCTCTGAAATTATTTATTTATACTTTTACACACCATGCCCACCGCACTGGATTAAGTCCTATGGCTGAAGAAGTTTGTGTCTGGTTTGGTTATATATCATCAAAGAACATGGCCTGGGAAAGGGGATAATTTGAGAATTTTACAATTCCGTTTCCTGGTTAGTAGTCATAACCATTGCATGAGTATGATTTGAATGATTATTGTGTCTGTGATCTAAGGAGGCTATAGTCTTATCAAAATAGCACTCACTCGGTATTTTGTCTATTGTATTGTGCTGGGTTTTAGTCTTTAACGATGTCTGGTGCACTTTTCTTCTTTTTTAATCTTCTGAATACCATTTCACTAATTACAGATTCCTTCAATTTCTGCCAGGGAGCCAAAGATAACATTCACTAAATTGCTTTAATAACGGTTGTTTTTAATGAAATAAGGGAGAAAAGTATTGTTAACAATAACTAGAGGAATGAATGCGTGGAGAGTTATCAGCTTCTAAAGACTGAGTATAGATAGAAAATTGGTTTCACATGACTTAAAGTTATGGACGATTAAAGGAGTGTTTCAGAGGTATGGAAAAGTATAACTTTGTGAATATAAACTTGTCATCAGTCCCCAGAATACTAAAACAAAGTCCTATTGTTTGAAGTGCAAGAAACTTGGTTTGATTCTAGAAGAAATATAAAGAAAAGAGAGCCACACATTCCTAACCAATTACCATTTATGAACCTCTGCTATTCAGGCAGACAGTGGAACAGGTATTTAAACTGTGTTATTCTCTTTAAATGTTACTAAAGCCCCGTGAAATAGATAGATCTGCACCATTGATAGATTTAGATACCGGGAGTCAGGGAGATTAAGGAGAAGAAGAGTCTGGAATCTGGACAAGCCTTGCTTCCTACACCACGCCCTTTGCGTGCTGCAACACTGCCCCCTGTGGGATAGGCTGAAATTACACACAGTATAGAACCCTGTTAAACAAAGATGTTAGGCCTGGCATGGTGGTAGATGCCTGTAATTCCAGCTAATGGGGTAGAGAAGGGGAGATAATCACAAGTACAAGGCCAGTCTGGGCAACTTAGTGAGAAAATTTAAAAGAGGGAGGGGTCTGGGGATGTAGTCTGTGGTAGAAGGCTCCTGGGTTCAATCCCCAGTACTACAAAAAAGGAGGCTAGGCATATATAGCATTTTACCCAGTATGAGATGCTCCACTAAGACAAATTTTATATATTCTGAATACCATCCTCAGCATATATACATATATATTATCTAGTGATCTATAATATATAATCTAGTGGTGGGGTTATGATTGCCTCTTTGTTTTCTAAAATAAAAGGTTATTCAAAAATTTCTACACAAAATTTCTTTTCCTTTGCATTTAAAAATATCCATTTGGAGCCGAGTGTGGTGGTGCACACTTGTAATCCCAGTACTTGGGAGGCTGAGACCGGAGGATCCGTGTTCGCGGCCAGCCTCCGCAACTTAGTGAGACCCTATTTCAAAATAAAGAATAAAAAATAGGGCTGGGGGTATAGCTTGGAGGTAGAATGCTCCTGGGCTCAATCTCCAGTACTGCAAAAAAACATACATAAATAAAAATAAAAATATCCACTGAGTTTTTCCAAAGGTGTCTGTAAGTTTTTGGAAACAGATTCCAAAGGGTGCTGGCCATGTCTCACTCCACTCCCCCATGGTATGGCTGTAAGAAGCAGAACCCCAGGGTAGGAGGGCCATGGGTGTCTCTCAGCAGGACATGTCTGAAGAGTAGCTATGCCTCACACCCAGCCCAGTGTGCCTCCCTGTCTTGTAGTAGTCTGTGAAACTCAGTAGCTAATAGAATGCCATATTCAAATGGCATTAAGCTACTTAATGTGTTTTCCCCAGTACTTTGAGTTTAGAAATCACAAATGAGTTATTACTACAGTTATATTCTACCTTCATCTGCCAAAAGAAGGGGAAATCAATTGAGTCCACATCTTGTCTGCAAGGCTGTTATAAAAGATCCATTGTCTGCTCCTTCTCTGTACATGGATATCGGAAATTGGACCCAGCAATGCCACATAAATTTCAGAAAAATGATATTCCACTGTCGAGCAGGCCCTAGGACTATTTGAAATGTGATTTGGGGGCCTCCATTTCAATTTCCCTTACTCTCAGTTCTTCACGTTTGCTTAGGTAGATTCTAGACCTAAGGTTCTCTCTTAGCATCTCTGTGTGTAGTCTTCCAGAGGACTCATGGCCTCTCTCTACCCAAGTTGGTTTTTTCTTTGTTTTGTGTGGGGGATTTGTCTTTTGTTTTCATGTTGTTGTAGTTGGTACAATGGTGACTGTCTGATCTGTAATTAATTTAATAGGCATGGTCTGATCACTGTTGGTTGTGGTGGCATTAGGAGGAACGCAGCAGTGTCACGAGGTCCTGAACAGAATGGGTCTGGCTTCTTCTGGCTCCATTATTTACTAGTTGTGGGAATTAGTGAGCCATGGACCATGCTAGGACTCAGTTTCTCTATTCCAAAAGTAGGGATGATTATAGAAATGCCAGATAGAATTGTTATTATAGACAGGAAACAAAATAATTCAGGTTGGACATCCCTTACCAGAAAATATGAAGGGCTTCAAAATCAGAAACATTTTGAGTACCAACATGAAGCCAACAGTGGAAAATTTCACACCTGACCTCATGTGATAGGTCCCAGTGAAAATGAAGTCACACTAACAATATTGAATAAAATTACCTCCAGGCTACGCGTATAACGTGTATAGAAAACATGTATGAATGTCGTGTTTAGACTTGGGTCCCATCTTTAAGACAGCTCATTATGCATATACAAATATTCCCAAATCCAAACACCTTCTGGCACCAAGCATTCTGGATAAGGAACTCTCAACCTGTGTGTGTAAAGAATGTGCCAACATGTCGAGTGGATTTCTCATGGTAGATGGGACAATTATATAAAGATACAGACAAAAAAACATTTTGAATATTACGCTAGAAATGGTGTTTATTTTCCTAATGTTGTTTGTTTTCTGTTGATTTATATATGATAAAAATAGTCAAAATGTGGCAAAATGCATTTTTATCATACCAATCAGCAAAAAATAAACATTAGCAAAGTAAACATATCTATGTATGTATCTATATATGTAACATATCTATGTATCTATCTATCTATAAAACATAAGAAAAGTAAACATCGGTGTAGATATATATGTATGTGTGTATATATATACATGGGTGTATTTATTTATATATATATGAAAATGTAATTGATAAGGAGAAAATGGGTGTGAGAATTCATATTCCTAGTAACACTATTAACATTTTAACTACTCTGTACATTCTTGCTCAAATTATAACAAATTGTAACAAATTATAAGTACTTAATTTTGCTATTACACATACTGATAATTGTCAATTAATATTTTACTTATACCCAGTTATTCATATATTTTCATATGATTTTAAGTAATTATGCATATTTTCCATTTGAAAACTACAGGGAGCAAATTTAGAAGTTTTAAGCATTCATAATTCAATAGACCAGAGAAAGCCACTACTAATATTTTAAAATATTTTCTTCTGGTCTATTTTTTAGGTGTAGATCCATGATTTAGTCTAATTCAGTGCCAGTGATTATAAGACTTATTATTATTTCCTAAGAAAGAAAAGAATATAGTGCCAAATAAACACTGAAACAATACTTGATTGTCACTTAGAAATTTTATTTTGTATGTCTTGAAATGGTACCCCTAAGTTACATAGATGGGACTTTTTATGGTGGTATCATCCTTATGCATACATAAAAGCAAAATAGATGCGAAGTGCCTTGAATCAGGTATTAAACCCATGCACATTCAGTGCTCCCTCTCCACGGCGCCCTTGGCAGCACCTTTGGCTCATCACGTGGATGAGCGCACCACGGCAGTGTCCTCTGAGTGGCTGCTCTTCCAATGTTCTTTCAATATTGCATCACAGTAGAATGTTTTAAAGGCATTTTAAAGCCAATTAAGTTCAACATGGGTACTACACACTATTGCGGTAACTCCGGCAGACGATCTACTCCGTGGTTCCTGCCACGGAAGGTCGCTGCTCCCTGCAGCTTCCTAATAACTACTCTGTGGTTCCTGCCACAGAAGGTCGCCGCACCAGGCAACTTCCTAACAAATACTCTGTGGTTCCTGTCACAGAAGGTCGCTGCACCAGGCAGCTTCCTAACAGATACTCTGTGGTTCCAGCCACAGAAGGTCACTGCCCAGATAGCTTCCTAAATTCTGTGGTTCCAGCCATGGAAGGTGGCTGCAACAGGCAGCTTCCTAACAGTAGTCTTCTCGCATGAAACAACACGAAGTCTTATATAGTAATTTGCAAAATGATTACATTTAAAAATTGAGGGATTGGGGAGGAGATAGAGATGATAAATTTTCCTGGCCTTCTATAGCCAGGGCCTTATTTTTATAGGAACTTTAAAAGTTAATCAAACACAGAAATCAGCAATTATCACAGGTTACGGTAAAGATGCTCAGCGAGGCAGGCATGTGATAAACTTAGGGGAAAGAGGGATTGACCATTACTGGGTGGGGACGACATCAAAGACAGCACCTTAAAGATTACACCAGGTCCCTTGGAATGTGTCCGCTTGCGGACAGATCCCACCCAGCCAAATACCATGTATCCAAACTGGGCTGGTCCAAGATGATAATCTCAGTGTGCCTCTAAGACAGGCCTCGGCCCTCTACCACACACAATGCATATAACACATACAGTGACCAAGATGCACCACCTCTGTCCAAGTCTTCAAGCACCATGATGGCAGAGCCTACAGTGAGCTACGGACGGGAAGAGGCCGCTGCTCCAGGCATGCTACAGGGAAAGCCATCCATAGCCAAACTGAGTGGAAAAGGCATGCTTTACATCATTTTTCTCTTGGTGCGCTGTATTTAATTTTATCTTCTTTTCCCATTCAAAATTAAATTGGGAACATTTCCCAATATCTTTGAAAGTCTTCAAAAAATATTTCTTGTAAAGTATTCAACAAATGTTGATTCAATGAGCCTAGTTTCTGATGCTTTTGGAAAATTACAATTATTGAAAACACAACTTACAAAACAGGAACATATTGAAAATTATTCCAACACAAGCAAGGGAGGAACGGAACACATTAAATGGTGAACACTTAAATGTGTGCAAATTTAATTTAAAAATCTATAATTGCATGCTGGAATCGCTTGGCTTCTGGGAAGACTTTTGACGCAACTTCTATTTTTAATTAGATAAATTCATATTGTGAATCGGAAGGGAATGAAATTGAGAAATCCTATGATTTCACAAAAATCTAAATCCAATAAAACTTTTGAGAGAATTACAGAGGCAATTTGTTTGAAAAGTTCTACTTGTAAAAATATTTATCAAAGAGAAATTATTAAAAAAAGACAAAAAGCAGGGCACAGTGGCACATGCCTGTAATCTCAGTACTTGGGAGGCTTATACAGTAGAATCACAGGTTTGAGGCCAGCCTCAGCAACTTAGTGAGACCCTAGGCAACTTAGCAAGATCCTTTTTCAAATTGAAAAGTAAAAAGGACTGTGGGAGTAGCTTGGAGGTAGAATGCCACATGGTTCAATCCTTAGAACCAAAAAAATAAAAAATACAAAACCACCACACTTATCAAATATTTGGGGTTAAATATTTCTAGAAATCCGTTAAAAATACTAATATTAAGATGATTCTCACTTTAATACATTTGCTCTGACTTGGCCAGAAATATTAGCATCTTAGAGAAGGGCTTTAAAAATTAAAAATATCATGGTCTACAGAGAACATTCAAGTGGATAA
The DNA here is from genome assembly GCA_004027185.1 of Glis glis. Taxonomy (NCBI): domain Eukaryota; kingdom Metazoa; phylum Chordata; class Mammalia; order Rodentia; family Gliridae; genus Glis; species Glis glis. The sequence continues at coordinate 25,716 of PVJS01004473.1, forward strand.
ATGAACTCTCCCCAATATGTGCATTATAAGCTATATAATTCAAAGAAAACTATGAGCAATTTTATTGAAAAAATAATAAGACCATACAGAAAAAGTGAATTTTTCAGACAAATGTGATAATGAGGTATAATACAGAGAGAGGGCAGAGCGATGAATAGGCAGCAAGAGTGCTTATTGCCCTTGCTTTGAATATTCAAATAATCCATTGAATATTCAAATAATCCATATCAAGCTTTTGAAAAAAATTATTTAAATGTCCTGCTACTTTTATTTGGGGAAACAATTTTGTTATCAAAATTTGTTTTTTTTTCTAAGTTTTGAAAAACCCACCATTAAAAATAAAATCAATTATTAGTTAGCAAATAAACTTTTTTTAAATACTTGAAAACTTTCTAGACACCCATGCATAGTCCCTCTTGTCGCATAAGATGCGATTTTTACCCTTTCCCCCTAACACAGCATCATGAGGGTGCTGTCGTCTGTACTGTGGTCTATACTGTACTGCACTCCTGTACTGCCCGAGCCTGATCGTTTTGTTAGGATAGATTCTAAGGAGTGGAACTTCTGAAGCTTAATAGCATAAACATTTTTTTAAACTAAACTGCATTGAACTCTTTTGAAAGGAGCTCTCTGAATATCAGGAAATAATAGTAATAAAAATCCCATGCATAATTTAAGAAAAAAATTTAATAGGTTTTAAATAACTAAAAGAATAGCAGTAAGACTTTGTAGGAAGATAATGTTCAGCAAATTATGTGAATGGTACTTATGAATATTATTTGAGAATAATTCTTTCTTTTGTTCAGTCACAGGCAGTCCCTGGGCCTTTGCCATGTTTGGGTCATTATGCATACTGGCAAAATTATCAGGGTAAAGAGCATACAGACATTGTCCTTAAAGCATTCTGTTGGTAGTAGCTGTCATGCATACGCGGAGATCATAAATGACCATAAACATCTGCAGTTGTTCTCACAAGCACTTGAGGACGACAAATGACCCTACTTGTTAGAGAGTGGCTTGGTGACCACGTTGCATGGGGCAGATTTTAAAGGGAGCCAGACAGTGGAGCTGAGTCTTGGAGACAGTTGAGACTAGAGAGTGGAAATACAGAGGGTCAACATAGATCGAGTCCTCAGATAGGAAAGTCATGGGTAGTTTGAGGGACAGAGAGACAGCTGTGAAGTTGATCCCGGGGTGTATGGTGCTGGAAGAGGAGATGGAGCAGTACCGGCACACGGTGTCCAGAATTGAAGTGGGGTCGGCCTTACTCGCTCTGCAGGGATGCTCTCCTTGCAATAAAGTGCACACCTGCAGCTGAGGCGACCATAGTGCTGTTATTCCACATTATACATCCACTCTGAAAATATTCAGTGATATCTTATTATCTGTGTGTTGGATACCATACCGGTCCCCAGAAACAAGGCATTGGGCACAACAGATAAACATAATGGCAATAAGCAAGCAAAGCTATATGACAATTTTAAATAATAAAGTGTTTTGAAATAATAAACCAGGTGATTCTTTTTTTTTCTTTTTTGCAGTACTGGGGATTGAACCCAGGGGCATTCTACCTCCAAGCTACACCCCCAGCTCTATTTTTTATTCTTTATTTTGAAAATAGGGTCTCACTAAGTTGTGGAGGGCCTCACTAAGTAGCTGAGGTTGGTTCTTAAAGAATACTTGGAGCCGGGCGTGGTGGTGCATGCCGGTTATCCCAGTACTTGGGAGGCTGAGACAGGAGGATCACAGGTTTGTGGCCAGCCTCAGCTACGTAGTGAGGCCCTCCACAACTTAGGGAGACCCTGCTTCAAAATAAAAGGTAAAATAGTTCCGGGGGCATAACTCAGGGGTAGAATGCTCCTGCGTTCAATCTCCAGCACCAAAACAAAACAAAACAAACAACAAAAAAAGGAATTCTTGGGATGGGATCAGGGGAGGGACATCCAAACGCTGCATAATTCTAAGAGGGGCTGAGGCATCTGTAGTACCAGAAGAAGGCTAGTTCAGGCAGCACAAATGACACGATGCTGGTGTGGGAGGTGTGGCGTGGTGCAGAGCACAGAGCACAGCCTCCCATGCCACTGTCTCAGAGCCAGCTAGTAAGCCTGAGTACATCACAGGGCCTTTCAATAACTTTTCTTAATGCACATTCTGTGTGTGTGTGTGTGTGTGTGTGTGTGTGTGTGTGTGAGAGAGAGAGAGAGAGAGAGAGAGAAAGAGAGACAGAGACAGAGAGAGAGAGACAGAGGAAGAGAGGGAGAGAGAGGGATAGATACTGGGGATGGAATCCAGGGGCATTCTACCTCTGAGCTGTACCCCAACCCTATCTTATTTTTTTCATTTCAGAACAGGGTCTTGCTAAGTTGCCAAGGATCTGGCTAAGTTGCTGAGACTGGCCTTGAACCTTCAGTCCTCCTGGCTCACGCTCCCAAACACTGGGACTACAGGTATAAGCCACCATGACAGCCTCTTAACGCACATTCTTATTTCAAGAATGAGTTAAGTTTCCTTCTGCTTATCCATATATCAGTGCTCACCACCATTTTGACTTTGATTCATTTTGCCCCAGCCTTTTCCAGGTGATAATCATCTGCAAGAAATGAACAGCTAAAAGGATTCTGTAGAATTTTCTACAGAAAATAACAGAAATAACTAAATGTATAGATAATTCTTCCCTGTGTGATATATTCTGTTTGTATATTTAAAAAATAAAGTCTTGGGTAGGCGCGTGCAGTTCAGTGATGGAACCTAGGCTCAGATGTATGAGGCCCTGGATTCCATTCCCAGCACTCCCCAAAATAAAAAAGTCTTAAAATCCATTATCTACATTTCCATCATGCCTTTCCTTTCTGTTACTATTTTGGTCCGGTCTCCTGGGTTTCCTACAAGCATGTTGTACTAGTCTTGCTCATGTCAAATATACTGCTAGTCAGTGGATTAGAATGTGAGTGAATGTTTTTGCTTGCAATATGTCAAGGTAATTAATGTTGGCTGCCCACCACAGAAAAACACCCTCGAAGTCTCAGTGATTTTAATGCCACAAAGATTTATTTCTTGAGTCTGCACAGATGTGGTGGGATGGTCATCCGCCATCTTTCACCATGCCATGTGGAACACGCACGTGCAAGGTGCAGTGTTGGGAACGAGGGCAGAGGACGGCCACTGCTCTGGGCTGCTGGGAAGCTGCGCACAGTACGGATCCTGCTGGCGCACTGGGCCAGTCTGCTTTCAGAGTTAGGAACAATGGAGGACAAGGGGCGGTTGATGAGAACTGCCTTTCCTTTCCCTTTTATTTTCTGTGCTGGGGATGTAACCCAGGGGTGTTCTACCTCTGAGTTAGACCCCAAGCCCTATTTTATTTTTTATTTTGTAACAGGGTCTCACTAAGTTGCTGAGGATGGCGTCCAGACTACAATCCTCCTGTCTCAACCTCCCAAGGAATGGGATTACAGGTGTGCACACCATGCCTGTGTTAACCTCCGCCCTTCTGTCACCAACCAGCTGCCCCTCGCCCTGCACACCCACACTCCCACACCCTCCTGTCTCTCTCATACCCAAGTCAGCATGCTTCTGGAAGGTGTTCCCACGTGCATCCAGCACTCTTTAACTTCTGAGTCCAGCTGTGTGGCACCTTCCAAAACAGGTGGGGGCCGGGGCCTTTCTTGGAGCAATGATCTTGGATTTAAAAGCAAATAAATAAATAATAAATAAAAATTGAGCTAATGTCATGTCCTCTCCTCCATACCCTCTCCACCCATACACACATATATGTATATCTAGTGTGCAAAGGTGGAACAGGAAGACAAGATCTGCACTGGACACAGCTGTCCGTTCGGAGATGGGGACACTGGGAGGAGGCAGGGCCTCTGCCATAGTTGTGATCTTGAATGTCCCCTAATGGTTCATTTGTTAAAGACTAGGGCCCCAGCCTGTGGCAGTACTGGGATATGGTGCCACCTGTAAGAGGTGGGGTCCAGTGGGAGGAAGTTAGGTCACTAGGGGTGTGCAGTTGAAGGGATATTGGACCCCTTCCTGTCTTCTTCTTTGCTTCCTGGCGTCCACGAGTGAGCAGTCTCCCCTACTACACAGCACCCTGCCATGATATACTGAGCCAGTGCAGGCCCACAGCCACAGGGCCAAGCGACCTCTAAAACAATGAGCCAAAATGAACCTCTTCCCTCATTAAGCTGATGACTTCAGGTATTTTGTCTCAGTGATGGATAGTTGCAGTCGCAGGCTATAGCCCTTCTGCTAGCCTGTCCAGCAATTGTGACCATGTCCTCCTTCCTACCCACACCATGAAGCTCTGGTAAGTTCTCAGGGAGTCCCTTTGTCTCCCATCACCCAAGCTCTGAGACTTCTCTCTGGAAGGCTCTTGCTTTCCTATTCCCTTCCCTGGCATCAGCAAAAGTGGATCCTAGGGGCACTCCCACGTCAGGGCTCTGCAGCGAATGCACTTTCTGTTCACAGAAAGTTGTGGCTACAAGGAACATTTTTAAGGAGTAAATATTAAAAGATCTTTTTTTTTGGCGGTACTGGGGATTGAACCCAGGGGCATTCTACCTCCGAACTACACTCCCAGCCCTATTTTTTATTCTTTATTTTTAGAACAGAGTCTCATGAAGTTGCAGAGGGCCTCACTAAGTAGCTGAGTCTGGCTGTGAACCTGCGATCCTCCTGTCTCAGCCTCCCGAGGACTGGGATTACAAGAGTGTGCCACCACGCCCAGCCCTCAAAGGTCTTTTTTAATTCCAAAACTATGGTATGTTTAGTAAGAAGATTACCTGAAAAATTTAGGGTTTCTGATTGATAAGCTTCCACTACATGCCAGGGACTCTGACACCTCTACACCCCAGGTTCTTTGGGAATTGTTTATCTAGTATCAGAAGCCTCCACCCCTACCATGCCATCCATGTTCAACTTGATTGCAAATAACCTACCTGGAAAAATATTTTTTTTTATTTTGAAATAGGGTCTCGCTAAATTGCTGAGACAGCCCTCCTATCTATGATCCTCCTGTCTCGGCCTCATAAAGACTGATATAACAGTCCGGATCCTTAATCAGATCTTTGCATTGAGTTGTTTTACCCTAAATGATAGGTTTTGCTGGACCTTTGTTCTTCAAAGTCTGTAAATACCCATCATTTCATATATATATATATTTTTTTTTTTGGAACTGGAAATTGAACCCTGGGGCATTCTACTTCTCAGCTGTACCCCCAACCCTTTTTATTTTATTTTTTATTTGAAAGCAGGATCTCATTCAATTGCCGAGAGTCTCACTAAGTGTCTGAGGCTGGCCTCAAACCCATGATCTTCCTGTCTCACCCTCCCAAGTACTGGGATTACAGGCATGTACCACCATGCCCAGCTACCTTTTCTTTTTTCTCAATCAGGAAGCCCCCATATTTCTGTAATCTCTCGATTTCTTTTGTTCCCGCCTAGAAACTGGCAAATTCTTAGCTGAGTTATATTCTTCATCTAAACCTTACTAAACACAGTCAACACATGTTTCACATGGTCTGATTTCCAACCTCTTCTCTTAAGACATAAGCCCAGTGTGGATGTGGTTTGTCTTCCAAGTTAATGAGTTCACAATTTCACCAGGGCTCACAGCATAGATCTCTAGACTTCAACTGTCCAATCTCAGACTCGTTTCTGCCTATCCAAGAACTACTAAGCCAGACCACTCACATGGAATCACTTATTCATTTCTTCTTTCATGTTTCCTCTCCTTCATTTATTCATTTATTCCTTCATTTTTTCTCTCCTTATTTGTTACTTTTTGTAGAAATCCTTCATTTCAAGGTACCAATTTCTCTGTTCGTCTAAATAATTGATACAAACCGCTCACAAAAGACAAATCTCCAAAATCTTAATGCTAAATGCGACAATTTATTTCTCATATTAGAGTTGAATAGTATGTTCATCAGTTTCTCATTGCCATGATCAAAATGCCTGACACAAACAACTTAGGGGAGGAAAGGTTCATTTAGACTTAGCGTTTCAGAAGTTCCAGTCCTTGTTCCGCCGCCTCCATTGCTTTTGACCTTGGCAGAGCATCATGGCAGAAGAGCGTGGCGGAGGAAAGCCCATGGGTGCTGAGAAGCAGAGAAGAAAGGGCCGAGACCAGATACAGGCCCCAGGAGCATGTCCCAGGTCACCTGTTTCCTCTAGCCATGCCCCACCTGGCTAGTTTCTGCCTTCTCCCAGTAGTCCCTTCATCTGTCAATCAACCCATTTGATGGGTTAACCCACCCATGAGGTTACAGCCCTCAGGGTCCAATTGTTTTCAAAAGCCCAACCTCTGAACCTTGCTCCACTGGGAACCATGCCCTCCACACAGGAGATTTGGGGGAACATTCCAGATCCAAATCATAAGAGATGGTCATGAGGCTTTCCTCTGTCATGTTCAGCCTTTTCCATGTGGAATGCACGGCCAGGTAGAGGGGAGGACGGGTGGAAACTAGTTCAGTGGGTTCAATCTCAATTCAAAAGTGGCTGACCTCAAAATTCCTGTCAGTCTCTGGTTCAAGGATAGCCTCAGCAAGTAGTGAGACTCTCATCAACTTAGAGAGACCTTATTTCAAAATAAAAATAAAATTGGGCTGAGAGTGTAGCTTGCAGGTAGAATGCCGCTGGGTTCAATCCCCAGTACCAAAAAAATAAAAATAAAGAAGGAAAGAAAGTGTCTGGGAAGTTTAGGGGACACATCACATAATATTCTGTGATAATTATTTCTCTATCACAAACCAATCTTTCCTTACTTTCCTTTCCTTCCTTCCTTCTTTTTCTCTTTCTTCTCTCTCTCTCTCTCTCTCTCTGTCTCTCTGTCTCTCTCTCTCTCTCTCTCTCCTTTCTTTTTGGTACTGGAGATTGAACCCAGGGGAATTCTACCTCTGGGCTACACCCCCAGCCCTTTTTATTTATTTATTTATGTTGAAACAGAGTCTCACTAAGTCACTAAAACTAACCTCAAACCTGCAGTCCTCCTGTCTCAGGCTCCCAAGTACTGGATGACAGGTCTGTGCCACCACACCCAGCCCAATTTTTCTTTGTGAAACTATTTCACATGCATGATGTCATACTAATTTCAACTTTCTCTTAGAAGTGAGGCAGCAAAGTCTTGACTCATTCCAGCTCCGTCAGTGGGCAGATAGGAATGGATGTACACCTGTCTTTGATTACACTAGCTTTCATTGTACTTCCTCTTTTCTTAAGCTCGGTGCACTCAGGATTTGGTTTCTTACTCTCCAAACCCTATCACTGAGCCCAAATATCCCAGTTATCACAAAGGCACAAAATAGCAAAGAAGGAAAATAAATCTGATAAATCATGAGAAGTACAATGGACACGCGCAGCACAGTCACCTTTCTGAATCCTGAGGCAGGAAGGATGTGCTAGGGATGAATAGGTTTGCATAGAGTGGAGCCTCATGAAGACAGAAGCGTGGTTCCAGCCATAGAGCAGTAGAGTAAGCTTGAAGGGAGAGCAGGAATGCTTGGTGTAGTGAGGAAGGTCATCGAGACTGCAGTGCTGGAGCAGAGGTGGATGATGGACAGCAGTGGAGACAAGGACTGGTAAGCCACAGGAAGAGGTTTCCAGTTTACCCTGAGGATGGACAGTTTAAGGATTCTAGTGCCAGGGACTGCTCCATCCCTTTGTCTTCCTCTATGGCACTGCAGGCTGCAAGGTCTCGGAAGCACACTTTCCAGCCTCTGGCTTTTCCAGCTGTTTTTACAAAAGTAAGCAGAGGGCCAAAAGGGTGATTCTCCTGCAGTTGTAACCTTGAAACTCGGGGGGGGGGGGAATTGTACTTACCCACCCAATACAGTTACGGAACCATAAGACCCAGTTGTTTGGGCTATCAGGCATTTAGAGACATACATATGCTTTAGAGACAAATATATTCTCACAAAACTTTGTATGAAGTATCAAAGTGAAAAGTCTAAAAAAAGACATGTCTTCTTAAACAAACTCACTGAAGAAGTTACAGGATCTAAGGCATCTTGTTTCTTCTCTAGTTTGTGACTTAGCAATTATGTAAAAATATTACATGTTTTATAAGGATGATGGTCTGTAATTGTTACAACTATATATATATACTTTTCATGCTGGACTATATAACACTTGAATTTGATAGTTTGTGAATCTATTTTTTTTTCAGGAGTACTATGTAATCTCCAAAAATTGGACAGCTGTACTTGACAAATAGACTTGTAATGACCAACCTGTTGCAATTGTGAACTAACACTACACTGTTCAGTGTACCCCTGACCATCACACCTTCATTTGTGCCCCCTTCCCATATAAGAGGGGAATCTTTAATAAAGGATTTAGGCATACTTTCATATTATTAGCTCTCTTGCTATAGTTAAATTTTATTCATATTATTTTGAAAAATGATCCTTCATTTCTTACCCACATGTATTATTAAGTCATGCTTTTCAGCTTAGCTTACTGTATTTGGTTCTGCCTGACATCTACATATTATTTCATAAAAGCAGAGGCCAGATATGGTGGCGCACTCTTGTAATCCCAGTACTTGGGAAGCTGAGACAGGATAGTGGTTTGCGGCCAGCCTCAGCTACTTAGTGAGGCCGTCTAGAACTTAGTGAGACCCAGTTTCATAATAAAAGAGAATAAAAGGGCTGGGGGTATAGCTCAGAGGTAGAATGCCCCTGGGTTCTAGCCTCAGTACCATAAAAAAAAAAACAAAATTAAAAAAACAAAACAAAACAAACAAAAAACAGGCAGAGTACCTACTCATATCCCACCCATTGCAGGCAACCTCCAGCCCTGCTCTGTTCTGACCATTCCCATCCTGTCTCAGTTCTTGGCTCTACAGCAAGCCTAAGGTGATACTTCTGACTCTGCCATTCTGTCCTGAGTACTCTGGTGACTGATTTGTGGGTCCTCCATAAGGACCATCCTTCAGCTTACTTGGGGGAGGGCACCCACCACAGATAACCCCTTAAGTGAAAATTTCACTGAAGTAGACTGTTATGGAGTTATATGTGTACCCCCCAATTTTTATGTTGAAACCATAACTCCCAATGTGACTATCTTTGGAGACAGGACCTTTAAGGATGCAATTAAATTTAAATGAGTTTATAAGATGTTTTAGTCTGCTTTTCTGTTGTGGTGCCCAATGTCCCTGACAAGCACAACTTAGAGGGGGAAAGATTCATTCGGTCTCACTGTTTCAAAGGTTTAGTCCACAGTCAGCTGACTCCAAGGCAAACATCATGGTGGCACCACATGGTGGATGGAGAAAAGCTCAGCTCAAATCAGTGGAGTGACCAGATACATATATGGTCACCAAGATCATACCCCCAGTGATGTACTTGCGTCAGCCATGAACCACCTGACTAAACTACCACCTAGCAAATCTATTAAAATTACAAATCCCTCAGTGGGTTTGTCCACTGATGAGACTAGAGCCCTGATTTGATTATTTCACATCAAGACATGTCATGTTTAGATACGAGGTGAGTATCTAATTCAATAGGAAGAGGGAGAGGCACCAGTGAGGCACACACAAAGAAAACCATGCAAGAGCATGGCTGGAAGGCAGCCCTCTGCAAGCCATGTCAAGGAGAAAGGCTTTGACAGAAACTGACTCAGCTGGGGCCTTGCTCTTGGACTTCCAGCCTGCAGAACTGTGGGAAAGTAAGCATGTGTGGGTTTAGCTGCCCAGGCTGTGGTATTCTGTTATGGCTATTCCAGCTGACTATTGTATGGACCAAGAGAAAATGAGCGATGAATAGCTTTTCCCTACCCTTTTGTTGTTTCACATTGATGTGTCAATTTTCTCCATTTGTAGATATGGAGCTTCCTCCACCAAAGTGGTTCATGGCCTGAGTAAGTTGCATAGGTTGCAAGGAGTATTTAATTAGAAAGTAGTTGGCTGGATATCCATTCCACTTGTGCCCTTCGTTATGTATATGCCTCCTCTCCTTATCTCTAGCCTGTATCTCAGCTGTCTGTTGCTCAAAGCATCTTCCAAGAAATTGAATCCATTGTTTGGTTTTTGTATTCTGACTAAATATGTTTGATCTTTGCCTGCATAATGGTACAAAGTCCTACCTATATGCCCTTCAGTCTACTCTATCTTGCATTAGACTTCAGGTTACCATGAATTATGGTTTCTACCAACTTTCACAGTCTTGTAAAACCATGAACATTTATGAGGTCTATTTTTTCATTTTATCTAAAGTCTGCTGTGTTGTTTATTAGTGTGTGTTGAAGAGGTGGAGACTGAACATCATTTCCTGGAATCAATACCTACAGGGCAAGGTCCCTATAGACACATTGCCAGAGTATTATGGACAATATACGTGGAAGTCTGTGTATTCATTCATGGCCTATTTGATAAATGGTGATTTTTTAAAAATATATTATCTACTCTATGTAGATGTTTATAGCAGATGAAAAGCAGTTTACCCATGGCAACAGCCATAGAAATGTCTGACCCTTCCTCTGAGGCTAGGAGCAGCTATTGGTGTAGCTCACAACAACCAAGACAGGTGTTCTATTTAGAAGCAAACAATTGCCAAAATTTCTACTTCTATGTGTTTCTAGAAAACATTAACACAGTAGAGTGTACTTTCCGGCTATTCATGGCTCTAAAATATAGGATATTGGGAAGAGCTGAAAACTGTTGAAAGGGCATCTTCTTTGAGCTCAATTATTTTGACACAATGAGGCATGACCTAACTCTTATTTCTGGATCATCATCATCATCATCATCATCATCATCATCATCATCCTATTTGTGCAAAGAACTTTGCTCAATGCTGGGGAGAAGTGGTGAAAAAGTTAGACAATGCCTCTGATTTTGCAAATTGTATGCTCTAGCAATGGGAATGATTAAGAAAATAATTAAGCAAATCATTAGAAGCATCAGTAATTACAATTATTATATCAAGAAGGAGAGTATGTTGTGAAGGAAGAATTCATGATTTGAGCATTTGACCAACTTGAAGACTAAGAAAGCCTTCTTTGAAGCAATGACCTTTATGCTGACATCTGACACATAACAAGGAATTGCCACAGGGAGAAAAGTGGACTAATGGATACACAGAGGCAACAGATGGTGTGAAAACTCTGAACCAGGAGGAGCCCATTAAAACTGCAGGAGATAGCCAGGTTCAGTGGTGCATCTGTGTAATCCCTGTATTTGGGAGGCTGAGATAAGAGGATCACAGGTTTGAGGCCAGCCTCAGCAACTTATGACCCTCAGAAAAGTAGCAAGACCCTGTTTCAAAATAAAAAATATGAAAAGGGCGGGGGGTGTAGCTCAGAAGTAGAAAGCCCCTGAGTATCAACAAACAAACTAAAAACCACAACAAAACTGCAAAAATTTAGAGGGGTCAGGTGGACGGTGACCTTGAGACCGCTGACTGCCATGACAAGTAGTTGGTCCCTTAGTGTTCTGAGATCATTGAACAGCTGTCAACGGGAGTGTGGGGGAGTGGCATGACCAGATGCCCCCTTTCAAAATAACACCCTGGCTATGGTGTCAAAAATGGATTATAGAGAAACAAGAGCATCTACCAGAAACAGAGAGGAAGCAAGCGTCAGCTGAGAAGGGACAGTGTCATCCCTCAGTGCATGTCTGCTATGGTGGAAATGTGGTCCCAAAAGTCAGGCATTGGAAACTGTTATAGTTAGATATAAAAGTCCCCTAAAGAGCTCATTTATTAATATTCAGGGTTGATATAATTGAATCATGAGGGTTGTAATCCCAGAAGTGGATAAATCCATTGTAATGGATTTACCTGGGTGGTGACCCAGGCCAGTAGGGTGTGGCTAGAGGAAGTGGATCCCTGGAGGTGCAGCCTTGGGGATTATATAAATGGTTCCTCCTCCCCTGCTCTCTCTCTTGCTTCCGGCCTCCATGATGTGAGCACAGCCATGTGCTCTCCCTTTCTCTGCTTCCGGTCGCCATGTCCTGAGATTTGCGATCCCCAGCCTCACATGGACTGAACCTGAAACCGTAAGAAAATACATCTTCTTTCCTCTAAGTTATATGGTCAGTCTTTTACATTATAGCTGCAAGGATGCTGATGGATATAGATACTTAATTCCCAGTGCATCACTGTTGAAAGGCAGGACCCTTAAGAGGTGAGGAGCTGCTCAGGCCATGGGGGCTGTAGCCTCATAAATAGCCTTATGCTGTTATGGCAGGAGTGGGTTATGATCATGGGAGACTCTTGACTTCCCAGCCTCCAGACATACAAGAAACAAATCTCTGCTCTTGATAAATCACCCAGTCTCTGGTATCCTGTTAGAGCAACACAAATGGACCAAGACCCTGCCTCTATAAGAGAGTAGCCAGAGATTTTCTAATTTAATTCCTCTTCTTTCAAAAGTCTTCATAGTCCCTAGGTATTTCTTGGAAGCTGACCTCAGTCAGTCCTTCACTCTTTCAACCTCCTCTGACTGTGGACTGACCCCGTGTGAGGCCAGTTTAGGGAGAGGTGTCACTGCCCAGCTCCCAAGGAGCTCCCTGTGGGCAGGTAATTGCCTATATGGGAGGTGGATACTGTTCCAGAGAGGTAAGCAAGGAAACAATGCCTCTAGGGGATCAGGACGTGGGCCTCTGGCGGCATGCTGTAGGTATGTAGAACTGAGTAAAGAACAAAAATTAGCCAAGTAGCTCCAGTGAGTGTTGATTGTTTCCCACAAGCTGTCAGTTAGGGAAGCTTAAGGCAAAACTGCAAACACTCTACTTATAAAAATATAATATTTTTAAAATTATAACATTTTAGGAGAAAAACAATCATGTCTTTATGCCTATGTCTTTTATTGTACATTATTAATTAACTGTGGGGTCTGCATCTGTTGATTCCACCCCCCTTTGGTTTAAAAAACATTAGAAAATAAAACAAGGTCTCTTTCAGTGGCTGAGTCTGGGCTTGAATCTGCTATGCTCCTGTCTCAGCCTCCCAAGTGCTGGGATTAGAAGCGTGTGCCACCACACTCAGCTGATATTATTCTTTTTTTTTTTTTTTTGCGGTACCAGGGATTAAACCCAGGGGCATTCTTCCTCCGACCTCTATCCCAAGCCCTATTTTTTTATTCTTTATTTTGAAACAGGGTCTCACTAAGTTGCTGAGGGCCTCACTAAGTAGCTGAGGCTGGCCGCAAACCCAGATCCTCTGGTCTCAGCCTCCCAAGTACTGGGATTACAAGCGTGCACCACCACACCCAGCAGTTGATATTATTCTTGAAAGAGTAACTACATGTAGAAGAAACTACAGACTGAGAAAGTGGGAAGACAGACAAGGTCCTGCTTTCTGAGCTGAAATGTCAAGCCTGAACATGGCTAGGTGTCTGCTGATAGACAATGAACGAGGAAGCCCACGATGCTTCAGTGGCCAGATCGTGTGGTTCTTGACTTACTTTGTTTCCCCGTTGGTCTCCCATCACTTGAGCAGTCTTCTCTAGAACCTGACTGGGTGCTGGCTTTAAGTGCAGAATGTCAAAGTCCTCCTACCTGCAGACCTGCTGAGTCAACGTGCAATGTAAAACAAAGCTTCAGGTAACCTAGGAGACATTTACTGTTAGAGGAACACTGCTGTGAACCTTTCAGCTGGTGCCCTGTGCTGCAGGGAATGGGGAAGGACTGAGAGCTTGCACTTAGCCATGATGTTAATGGGGCAAACGCTTCTGCAAGCCATTCCCACAAGCAAGGTGAATTGCAGGGTAGAAACATTGGGCCTACATGCACATCTCTCCCCTGCCTGAAAAGTCCCCCATGGTTGCCAATATCGGAAGGCATTGTATTTTTGCGTGTGTGTGTGTGTGTGGTTTTGGGGATTGAACACAGGGACATTTTACCTCCCAACCTCACCCCCAGCCATATTTTTATTTTTCATTTTTAAACAGAGTCATGCTAAGTTGCTGAGGGTCTCTAAATCACTGAGGCTGGCCTTGAACCTGAGATCTTCCTGTCTCAGCCTCCCAAGTAGTGGAATTACAGGAATGTGCTACCGTGCCTGGGTTTGGAAGGCAGGAAAAAAAGAAAAAAAGAAAAAAAGAAAGAGAAAGAAAGAAAGAAAGAAAGAAAGAAAGAAAGAAAGAAAGAAAGGGAAAGGGAAAGGAAAGGAAAGGAAAGGAAAGGAAAGGAAGGGAAGGGAAGGGAAGGGAAGGGAAGGGAAGGGAAGGGAAAGGAAAAGAAAAGAAAAGAAAGAAGGAAGGAAGGAAGGAAGGAAGGAAGGAAGGAAGGAAGGAAGAAGGAATTTTGTTGCATATAGACCAGTGCTAGTCATGACTTCATGTTCCTCGGGTGCTGGCCTTGGCCGCTCCTCCACAGCCCCACCTCTATTCCCACTCCTTTCCCCAGAGTCCAGCTGGTTTCCAGCATGATTCTTTATCACCTGCTTACCTAATAGATTAAATTTATTGAGCTTCCATTTCCTTTGGCACAGACAGCCAACCCCAGTGTTGCAAACTAAAACCAAGCCAGATGTGCTAAGAATTTTATTGGCTATTTTATGTAACAAGTTGAATTAGCAGAAGGCTCAAACTAAATTAATCGAAAATTAAAGCATGGGAGATTTAAGCCACAGACTATTTAAACAGGCTTAAAAGGTTACAGAAGGAAGAGAACAGGGTCTGTTTGTTTGAGTTTTAAAAGAAGAAGTTAAGCTAAATCAAGGAGAGAAGAGTTGCCTCTTGACCTGTAGATTTATCTCCTAAATGAAGTATCAGCTGTTTTACTGCTTTGGGAATTAAAAACTAAACTCATACATATATAAATATAAAATTGGCAAGCTTATCGCATATCATACTGAAAAACTCCCCTGTAGATTTATAGAATTTGAAAATGGAGATTTTGGGAACTAGGGAAAGAGCATATGTCTGTGGACCAGACTGAACTGGCTTCGCACCCCATGAGCCATGTGCTTCTGGGGATGCAGGGGGCAAACTGCTTCCGGGGTCAGAGTCAGGCTCCTTAGGTATAAAATAGAAATAGCAATTGAATCTATAAAAGGCTGTGGCCCAGACTAAGTGAAAATGTTTACTCTAGAGGCTGGCATATACTTCAGATATTCAGAAAAGGAGAATATATGGGGAGGAAGTTAATGGAGGAGCCATGGCAGGGGTGGGAGATCGCAGGATGATAGGGGACATCAATTGTCAAATCCATTTTAATTGAAAATTAAAGAGCCACCTTTGTGTTCATCTTCCAGATTCATAGGCAGCCCATGGAGTAGGAAGGTTAAAAATTTTTCCACTTTAGAGATGGGGGAACAAGAAGAATAATGAGGTTATGTGATGACTTAAGACCCCGGCTAGTCCATGGCAGAGCGAAGGCTGAATCCCACTTGGTGAGATCCTGGAGCCTCTAATCTGAGCGGTACCTCCCGCGCTGGGTGCGGCTACTCTGCCCCCAAGTCCATTCTGTCTATGTGTCCAGTATCCTGCACTTACCAAGTCTCCCACCAGGATAATTCAGATATAGAAGATAGAAAATGCCTCTGGAAAGAATCAACAGAATGCCAGCCCCACAACGCAGGAGATGTTTTCCATTGCAGAAATGTCGGAAACACCCATCACAGTTACTTTCAGGTGGTACACATTGGTGGTATCTGTTGGGTTAATCAATAAGCATGTGCTTATTACATTACATGGTTAAGGTGGGTAGCTTACACAAGCGGCCCGCTCTAGGCAATTTTCTCTCTTGCCTTTTCTGAGCATAGTTTCTACATACGAATCCCCCGAGAGGCTGCTGAAACTATAGATTTCTGTTTCCACCATCGGAAACTAAGTCTGCAGTCTGCAGTCAAGGTGGATCCCAGGCCCCTGTGTTAATATTGATGTAGGAATATGAAGGCTGCACATGACGAGTCCTGAGTTAGGTGCTGAATGGAGGTGTGGGCCGTGCGTGAGGGTGTGTGTCAGTGTGTCTGTGTTTGTCTATTTCTGATTGTGTGTATGCTTTGGTGGGTAGGGAAGAAGGGAAGGCAAAGATGCTATTCTCTAAGTAAGAAAAGATGCAAATGTATGGAGCTTCCTACCTACCTAGTGAGTGGTAAACTTCCTCTTTGCTAATAAGAACCTTTATCTCTTCATCCCTTCTGAAGGAAAGGTCAAGACTGGCTAGAGCCATAATTTCCCATTAGAGTTTAATTCCCTCCCCTCCTCCACTGTCCCCTTTATTGTACCCAACCCCGCCCTTAATGAGCCCTTAGAGAGAGTAAGAAAAGAAAACAGGCCTCATCAATTTCCCTAATGACTCTTTCAAAAAGCTTTTTTTTTTAACTTTGTATTTTTAGATCTTTTCAAACAACGTTCCTATTAGAAGGTTGTCAAAGGCCCCATGGGATTTATGGAAACTCTCATTAAGAAAAATAGAGATGATTTCAAGGACAGTGTCAAATGTCATAAAAAGAGCCATCTTTTAGAGCTATGGGTAAGTGGAGGAAGTTTCCTAGTGTAGTTAACCACACTTGGGAACTTGAAGTTTGAAGGAGCATGGCTTACCCAGACATGCTGAAGTTCGAATCCTGATACTTACCAGGCCCATGCCCTTGTGAAGTATTGTGTGCTGTGAAGATAGTGCTACCTCTTGCAATTTCTTTACTACTTCATTTAAAATCCTGTATTAAACCAAGTGTGGGGGTAAAAGCCTATAATCCCAATACTTGGGAAACTGAGATGGGAGGATCACAGGTTTGAGACCAGTTTCAGCAATTTAGAGACATTCTTAGAAATCTAGGGAGACCCTGTTTTACAACAAAAAATAAAAAGAACTATGGGTGTAGCTCGGAGGTAGAATGCCCCTGGGTTCAATCCCCAGTACCTAAATAAATAAATAAATAAATAAACAAACAAAATTATGTATTAAAAGTAGAAAATGTCTATAAAACAGTTCAGTAGTGTCTCGTAGTTAGAAAGACATTCAACAACCACCTCCTTATCACTCTGATAATGCCAGAGAAATTCAGGTATTACTTTTCTCGTAAGAGTTCCTTCAGCGTAGCTGGCCTTCATTCCAACATGAGAAAGCAACCCTTCTTTTCCTCTGGTCTTTGATGATTATTTCTTTTTCCTTAGATTATATCTAACAAATCATCATCTTTTTGCTTTCTTCCTTGGCAAGCTTGGGCAGCATTGAACACACCTTTGGCCAGGTAGCTTAAACCAGAAATGTACTTCCTCACAGTTCTGGGGGGCCAAAAGTCCAAGACCCGGGTTCCTGCAGGTGGAGTTTTGGGGAGGGCCCTGTTGCTGGCTTGCAGAGGGGCACCTAGTTACCATGTCCCTAGGTTGCCTGCCTCATTTCCTGCCCTGCAGGGGAGAGAGGAGGAGGGAGGGAAAGGGAGAGAAGAGAGAAAGAGAATGCTTCCTGTTTTATAAAGTCCCATTAGAATACAGCCCCACTCTCATGACTTCATTTAGCTCAAAGCTAATTATCTAACAAAACCTCTATCTCCATATATAGTTACCTTGGGGGTTCAGTCTTCAATATATGAATCTGAAAGAGACACCGTTTAGTCCACCACACTACTTAATTCATAAACCACTGTTATCAATTTTCCAATGTTCCTACAGAAAGAAGTGAACTATTTGTACATGTCACCCAATAGTCATGTATGTATACAGTCAATAAAACCTTGTTAATAGCCTTGGCTCTGGGATCGACCAAATTAATAAAACTGGATCTTCAGCCTCTTAAAATGTAATCAAGCAGACACGTAAAAACAAGCAATAAAATATTGTAGATATGATCATAGAAATAGGGTCAGGGTGCTCTAAGGTACAGAAAGGAGACACCCAGCTGTGATTGCAAATGAATAGTCCAGGGATTCTTGAAGCAGCAGTAGAAAGCCAGGTAGACAGTAAACAGAAGGCAAGCCAGAGCCTGGTCCAGGGCAGGTAAACAGGCAACCTGCAGATGACTCGAAGGCCCTAGAACTGGATCGAAACCCATAAAGCCAGCATTCAGACAGGGACTGGACTGTGGAAGACCTTATCTTTCTTTCTGAAAAGCAACTTCTTTGTCCTTGAAGACATCAATTATACTTTAACCTTAAAATATAGAGCTTGAAATCAAACTTGAGTTGGAGGTACTCAAGATTGGAGCAAGAGTGGGTTTAGCACATCAGCAGGAATTTCGCACCATGTCTCCTAGTGGTTAGTCTTTCGGTAAGTGGTCCTTTGGGCGAATAGGACTCAGGGCCCTGAGTGGATCTGGAATTACCATGAGGGCATGCATAACAATACCTCGGTAATGATTGTCACTATTTCTCCATTAACCCTGCCATCAGGGATATTTAAGAGTGTTCTGAAATATCTACTACAATATAGGAAAGTTTTCAAGGCATGGTTCCTACGTTTGAAGACCATTTGACACTGGGCTGCACATCAGACCAGAGACCTACTCAAGAAAGGCGGGAGCAGCAGCCTTCAGTAAAGCAAGCTTCAGCAGTGTTGATTCTATTGGCAGAACTGTCCAGAAATCCAAAATCCAGCATTTGCTCTCACATGCCTCTTTCTTTCCCTACATTTATATACATTTCTTTTTGTCTGCTAACCTCACAAAATAAACTAAAAATATGTCTGTGTTGTTAGAAACCTCTGACCCTTGTCACTACAGGAATTGTGTTTGTGCAATTATCTGGATCATTTGATTTGTGTTCATGAAACAAACTGGGAATACGACATACATGTCAGGCAGGCTTGCCCCCAGGGCAATTTAGGATCCAAAAAGCAGGCAGGGGGTAGGGGGATGGTAGAACTGGGAGGGATATAAGATACCCTGAATCTAGATCATTCTGTTCTCCGTTCAGTTTTGGACAGATACCAAAATTTTACCTGTCGATGAACTTACTTATTTCCTTCATAACATCGTCTTTAGAGACGGAGCTAAATCATAGACTTCAATAGCTTTTCTTAATAACTGTAAATAGACTGTATTATATCCTGTGTCCTTCGAAGTAGCTTTTGATGTATTAAAATACCATGGATAGATTATTTGCAGAGAAAGTTGAGATGCTGGGTAATACGGGTTTGTGTACTGGATTCGCAAGGACGATGCGATCATGACTCCCTGTTTTCTCAAACTTTCAGACACGACGCCGGGAGCTGGCAGGTGCCGTCTCACACAGCTTCATCTGAATTGCCAAAACGTGGAATTTCTATTTGCATTTTATTACTAATTTTCGTGTTTCTCAGCCTGTAGTTTCATGGTCTTCAGGAGTAAAAGAAGCATAGCTCAAATTAGGAAGCGCCTTGCCAAAGCCAGTAAGAAAAGCTATTTCTCCTTGATTTGTGGTGACTTCTTTGAATCTCTGTAGTGGGCCCTGGGAGACCCATATTTTGTCTTTGAGAGCAGGTGCAATATGAGCTGATTCATGATTTTAGCTGAGGGATATGTGGAGGTACCAGTGGATGCAATTATTTTTTTCCTGCGAATTTCGCACTTAGGGGTCTCTACTTGATCATGTTTGGCTTATCCCACTATGAGTTTAGGAATCCCATTTTGACTTTTTAAATTTATATTTATGAATTTTTTATTTATAAAAGTAACACATGTTCACTTTATATAAAACAAAATATACAAGGAAGAAAAGAAAATGAAATTATCTTGTAATCACACCATAATAACTTTGGTGTTTTCGAAACCACCTTTATAAGCCAGGAGTGGTGGCACATTCCTGTAATCTCAGTAATTCAGGAAGCTGAGACAGGAGGATCACAACATCTGGGCCAGCTCTAGCAACTTAGCAATAGTTGCTAAGTATTTTATAAAATATAAAAAAGGACTGAAGCTGGATATGGTGGCATATACCTGTAATCCCAGTACTTGGGAGACTGAGACAGGAGGGTCACAGGTTCGAAGTCAGCCTTAACAATTTAGTGAAACCCTCAGCAACTTAGTGAGACTCTGTTTCAAAGTAAAAAATAAAAAGGGCTGGGGGTGTGACTTGGAAGTAGAATGTCCCTTGGTTCAGTACCAAAACACAACAACAACAACAAAAAGGGCTGATGATGTAGCTCAGTGGTAGAGTTCCCCTGAGTTCAATCCTCAGTACCAAAAACAAAACAAAGCTACAACCACCAACTTATCCATTCATCCTTTTGTCCATCCATCCATTAATTTAGTCCCTTATATCCTGCTTTCTAATTATATATATATATATATTATTTTTAGTGACCATGGCAACTTGTACTTTGTTTGTTTTTTGGTACTGGGGATTAAACCCAGGAGCATTCTACCTCTGAGCTATACCCCCAGACCTATTTTATTTTTTAGTTTGATAAAGAGTCTCACTAGGTTTTTGAGAGTCTCACTAAGTTGCTGAGGCTGGCTTCGAACCCGAGATCCTCCTGTCTCTGCCTCCCAAGTACTAGAATTACAGGTGTGCACCACCACATCTGGCTGCAACTGGTACTTTGAAAATATTTTCATATGCTGTAGGTAATTACCCAGGCTGTGCACACAGCTTATGTATATGCACATAAACGATGTGTTCAATGAGTACGGCAGGAGCAAGCGTCTCTGCTGGGTTGGTGGGTTTGGGCTTCTGCTTTGCTTGTACCCTCCTGCCTCCTCTAGACGAAGACTGAATTACATAATGTGTGTCCTTTGGGGGTTGAACGTGGGCTCACAGAACAGCTACCCTGTGCTTTTCAGATGTCAAGGATTCCAAGAGGCGCCTCAGGGGTTGCCGTGGACCCAGGTAGAAGCTGGCAGAACGGGGCTCCTCTCCGGAGCTGCTCCACTTCTCTGCTTTATAAATAGTGTCAGGTTTCATAAGATGACATTTTATCTTATTCTATTTATTTTTGATGTAAAGGTTTCTACTGCTTAAGAAATCTTTGGAAACTGCTGATCTTGTTTCATATCGTGCTCAAGGTGCCTGCCTCTCCTCAGCGGGTCAGACAGGTGTCTCTTTAGGGTCCACCTTAGCTCCCCCAGTGGTTTTTGGCTCAGTAGTCACATGCAATGCCCTTTGCTCAAAGCCTGAATGATGTGAGAGAAGTCTAGTCAACATGCCAGAGATTACCATGTTAGGAATCCAGGAATATATTCCTTATGTGTCAAATGCACACACAGTATGAAAAAAATGTTTTCTGTGAGCTTCTGGGAAAGAAAGATCCTTTTACCGAAAGAAAGTGAAAAGAAATATAAACACAGAAAAGATGGCCCTTCATGATGTGAGGCCAGAATTAACTGCTGTAACTCCCCAATACTAGCCTGCCGATGAGCCAGATACAGAGGAAAGTAGAGATGTGGAAACAAACCCCACCTGAGATTCAACTCACCAGCCTTCCCATCCCACATCCTCAACTCTCAACTCATTTATCTTTTATCACAGGTGGGCAAGGAAGGTGGGTGTTCTTCTATACACACACTAACCGATGGATGAGTGTATAGGATCCTCCCTGGGCCTGCAGGCCAAACATTCCGGAGAGGGTTAGTACATCAGTCAGCTTGCTGTTGCTATTATAAAATACTTGAGGTAATCAGCTTATGAAGAGAAAAGGTTGATTTTGTGTCACAGTTTTGGAAGTTGCAGTGCTTGATCAATTGGCCCGTTGGCTTTGGGACCTGTGTAGTGCAACACAGCATGGCAGGAACGCATGGCAATGCCATTCACCTCATTGCTGGGAAGAGGAGGAGGATGTGTGGAAAGAGAACAGGGGAGGAGGAGGAGGACGAGGAGGACGAGGAGGACGAGGAGGAAGAGAAAGAACTCGGGTCTTACTTTTCCCTCCAACGTCATGTCAACCTAAGGCCTCTCATTTGCTACCGCCTCTTAAAGTTGTTAACACCTCCCAATAGTGCCAAGCCGGGGACCAAGTTTTCAACACATGGGCCTTTGGGGGACACTTCAGATCTAAATGATAGCCGTTAGTAACCCACTGGATTTTGCAGAAGGAGCTAGGCTGGTGTTAGAAGACCTGAGAGTGATTCCAAATGA
Organism: Glis glis; assembly: GCA_004027185.1. Classification (NCBI taxonomy): domain Eukaryota; kingdom Metazoa; phylum Chordata; class Mammalia; order Rodentia; family Gliridae; genus Glis; species Glis glis. The sequence goes on from PVJS01004473.1 coordinate 47,660, forward strand.
AATCAGTTAAATTTTCTTCATGTGACAGTTGTATAATCCCTCTATATCCCAGTTACTGTATTGACGAATTGATGATAAATATCTGCAATACCTAAGTCACAGGGTTGCCACATGTTCACACTGAAGCATGTGATGCATTGTGGGAAATGTCCGGTGGCTTTCTCGTATCCATGACAGCTGCATAGACTAGTCATAGTGTTGGTGTAGGCAGTATTTTCTGTATGACAGGGTTTGCGCTAAATACCCCACTTTCATGCCCATATATTAACACATTAGTGTTTCTGGCCAAGAATCTGTGACTAATCACGCTAAGTGGCTCCAACGAAGATTATAACTGGCCTCTCGTTTTTCAGGGGAGACTTTATCTTGCAATTAAATCCAACTCAGATTTGGCAACAAAATGAGTTCATGGGAATAATAATGGTAACAATAATAATAGTTTTCAATTTTTTTTTGAAATTGAAATTATAAGCTGTGCTCTTTTGTCCAGTTTTATAGATTCCAAAAATAAAGCATGCGGTGGTTAAGCAAATTGTCACAGATCACTCAGCTTTTAAGTGGCAAAGCTGAGACTCAAGCCCTGCTCTTAACCACTCGGCTAATCGCTGTTTGCAAAGACTGCCCATTAAGTCTCCTCTGTGTCTACCTGACAGTTCAAATAGTTATGCACCTTACCTTCCTAAGAGAATAAGTAGAACATCAAACCAAGTGGAACACTTTCCAGCAATTTGTCTTTGGAACAGAGGGGGGAAAAATTATGTTTTTCTACTTTTCCTATTCCCATAATTTCTGCGGAACATTTTATTTGGTCTAAAGAGAAGTCAGACATTTATTAAAGTCGAAGAATTGAAAGAGGCCCAGGTGCTCATTTGGAGACCACTGATATCACTGAGGTAAAATACACACACTCCTATTCAAATTCACACAGACACAAGTGTGCACACAGGCTTCTAGTCATAGAACACACATGTGTGTAATCTAAAGGTGTTGAGCCGGGCGTGGTGGCGCACGCTTGTAATCCCAGTACTTGGGAGGCTGAGACCAGAGGATCTGGGTTCGTGGCCAGCCTCAGCTACTTCGTGAGGTCCTCCTCAACTTAGTGAGACCTGGTTTTAAAATAAAGAATAAAAAAAATAGTCTGGGGATGTAGCCCGGAGGTAGAATGCCCCTGGGTTCAAACCCAGTACCGCAAAAAATAAATAAATAAATAAAAATAAAGGTGGTATACCGAGGAACAACACCTACCATGGGACAGAGCCTATGCTGGAGATGGGAAGCTGGAGGTATGCTTGGCACAGATAAGTACCCATAGTATTCCTTCTGTTTTTCTTTTTTTTATTGTAGTACTTAGTACTTGTGATAGGGTCAAGAGTTGAAATTTGTGCAAGGTTTCCTAGCACAACGAAAAAGGAACATTTCCCTCGAGGGTGCTTCCCAGAGGACATGTCATTGAGACAGGATTAGGAAGACCAGAGGAGGCTTCTCTGCAAGAAGTGACGCCAGCGGAGGAGGTGCAGTCAGCCCAAACCCAAACCAGAACCAGAACCAGAAGCATCTATGGCTGGTTCAGTAATGCTGGGCCTCAGCAGGCGTGTGGGGTAGATAGACCGCAGGGATCAAACGACAGGGAGAAGCACAGACGAAGAATCATGCAGGCTTTCTTGGCTACGTAGAGAGCTGATGTTTTCCTGCTAAAGTTAATATTGGAGGGGCAGAAAAGAGCCATCTCCTTCCTCACACATCCTAAGGACACCAGTCAACACTCCGATAACAGAAGACAGGTTACTAAGAGAAAATCATTACGAATCTATTTAATCAAAGCTTTATGTGACATGGGACCTTCAGACATGAAGACTCAAAGTGGCTATTTTTATGCTAAGTTTGATGCACAATGGACAGCCGTGGACCAGCAGTGTGCTCTAATGGTAGTGGATCGAGGGAGAAGCACAGCAAGGCCTGTGCCCAGGGTCTCTGGGTTCTGGGTGCAGCAGTCCTTCCCCCAGCAGTTGGGGCAGAACCCCTTGGGTAAAGGTCTTCAGGGGCCAAGGAAGAGATTGACCTTCCTAGCTTTTATGGCTTGCTTTGGGAGAGAAGGGTTTTAGTTTCTCTGACCTTCCTTGAGTAAGAGGAATTCTGTTTTCCTGTGACTCACTGCAGGGGGTAAGGAGCAGGAGGACGCCAGGAGAAGGGGAGAGAAACCTGGGTCCTGAGGCCTGTCTAAAGTACTCAGCACACCATCATTCTGGGTATCTTGTTCTGAGCCCTGATCATATCTAATCCTTAAATAATGTCAAGCTAAAGCCTCTGTTGAAGTAGGCATTCAATTCAAACAGAATATAGTCACGACACTGATTTTTACAAGGTCCTGTGCTAAAAGGGTAGCGTATGGAATCAGCCATTCCTCAAAGTATGGAAGCATCTGCCTCACACTCCAGGTACAGTGCAGAGACTTCTGATCCGGAAACTATGAGACAATTATATTACTCCATGCGCCACAGTCAGGATTTATCATTTTTAAAGAATGCCTAAAATTCTATTGAGCTTAATTGTGGAAATATTAATAAACCAAGGGACGCATTTGGAAAATTGTCTTACAGTTTTATTGTTGTGATGCAGGTCACGTCTGACAATAGAAGGAGAATCTTTGTAAAATCCTGTAGTAGAATCTTTTGCAGTATTTTGGCCTGTTACAGTGTTAATCACTGGCTACACAGCTACTTTCTTCCCTAAGCTAGAAACCCAGGAGTGGTCTTTCCTCTTCTTCCCCAACCTCTCTCTTCCAATCACTTTGCCATTTCTACCTCTTAAATACGTTTCCATCCGTTCCTCTCTAAGCCAGGGCCCATGCCCACTATTGTCATTTCAGAATTCACTTAGCCCTCATCCATCAAGATTCAGCTTCTCAGCCGGGTGTGGTGGCACACACTTGTAATCCCAGTACTTGGAAAGCTGAGACAGGAGGGTGTGGTGGCACACACTTGTGATCCCAGTACTTGGAAAGTTGAAACAGGAGGATCACGGGTTCGAAGACAGCCTAAGCAAGTAGTGAGACTCTCATCAACCTAGTGAGACCCTGTTTCAAAATAAAAACTAAAAAAAAATAGGGATGGGGGTGTAACTTGAAGGTAGAATGCCTCTAGGTTCCATCCCCAGTACCACAAAATAATAAATAAATAAATAAATAAATAAATAAATAAATAAATAAAATTCAGCTTCTCATGAAGCTTCCCTGTGCCTTCTCCTCTTCCTGGAAGGAACTGATCACTTCCCCCTTGAGGCATACACACACCCCACGTTCCCAGGACAGTTTCCAGCGTGTTTCCATCACCTGTCTGTCCCCGGCCTGCCCTATCTCTGCCCTGCCTCTTGAGAGGAGGGCATAGATAGACTACTCTTGGAAGTCTGCAGGTGGCCTCACACAGTCCATCGTCAGACAGTACTTGCTGAATGAATGACCAGACGCCTGTCCCACTTTCCTTGTGGAGCTCTTCGATTCTTTGAGTCACGTTTCCCATGAATTCATGTGTTCATTGATACCTAAGTCCAGAGCCCATGGTCGTTCTTTGCTTTGGGGATTCTTAGCACGTGGATGCGGTAAGTAGAGAAAATGTGCGCAAACATTTCCACATGATACCGAGGAAATGAAAGTTTCTCATTCCCTGTGAAATGTGTCAAAGACTCTTTCTATCAAGATCCTCTCTTCTGGCTACATAAAGAAAAGATGAATTCTGAGTAGGATGGTTTAGCACACAGAGGCACGATCTATTTCAGTTTAGCTTGGCTTACCCGAGTATCCTGGACTCTTGTCCAGACTCGTGTCACTTATTTTAGCAATGTTTTTGTTTGGTTTACCTTGGCATAGACTTCTGTTTTAAATGATAAAATCATTTTTCTTTTTTCACATTGCTCGTCTCTCACATTTCCCTTCTCCTTCCCATCTTCATTCCGTAGACCAGGGTTCTGAACCTCAGCGCTCTTGACATTATGAGCCAGATGTCTGTTGTGAGACTGGCCTGTGCCCTGTCGGAGGTTTAGCAGCACCCCGGTCTCTAGTCATTAGATGCTGAGAGTGTCTCCCTCCCCAGCTATCATCGCCGAAAACATCTTCCAATATTATCAAATGGCCCTTGGTAGGCCAAATCACCCTCAAGTGAAACCCTGTGTTGTAAAAAGCCACTACAAAGGCCTGGTGGCTACCTCTTGCAACTCATTTCATAGGCTGATGGCCATGTTTTAAAAGGTATGCATAAGCCAGGTGTGGTGATGAA
>PVJS01004473.1:52027-69107 GCA_004027185.1 Glis glis
TCTCTCTCTCTCTCTCTCCCTGTCTGTCTGTCTGTCTGTCTGTCTCTCTCTCTCCTTAGCGAGGCCCTCCACAACTTCGTGAGACCCGGTTTCAAAATAAAGTATAAAAAATAGGGCCATGGGCGTAGCGCGGAGGTAGAACGCCCCTGGGTTCAATCCCCGGTACCGCAAAAAAAAAAAAAAAAGAAATAAAAGAAACGGAGACCCTAACATATCCCCTTATCTGCTGCCTCCAGGTTGGTGGCTATGCCACCAAAATGTCCACACAATCTTCGGTGTACAGGTGCAATGCCGACTTGTTAAACAATGTTCCCATGGTGTGCGTATTCACACTGAGGCTGGTAGCAAGCAGCTCTGCAGTTACATCCATACATTCTGCACTTTCATTTCTATGCCCGCCCTAATAGCAGCTTGAATGAACTCAGACACATGGTTTCCAGAACAGTGTGGTGAGAAATTAAACCCATGAATGACTGCTAATATAGAAAATAAACACACAAATAAAACAACAATTCCCAAACAAATTATGGGATCCTGAAAAAGGTATATCGCTTCAATGATGTGTCTATGACACACTGTATTTCCATGAAATTATTTGTTAATTTATTTTGGTCTTTGGTCTATAATGAAATTGGTTAAAATCATGCATCTTGGAGTGAAATGCCACCTTTGCTCGTTGTTCCAAGTCTGTGCTCATTAATATCCTTAAAAGACATCGATAAAGTTAGACCTGCTACCTGGATTTTCATCTGTAAAGTGAGAAAGGGAGATGAGGCTATTGCTAGATTTCCTTCCCGGTTGAATATTTTATATACTAATTATTCACATCTTGCAGACAAATTATGGAATCCTGTAAAAAGGTATATCTCATCATTGATGTGTCTATGATGTGTCTATGTGTGTTGTCATGAAATTATTTATGTGTTGCTTTTTTTGTGTGTGGTACCGGGGATTGAACCTAGAGGGGTTCTACCTCCGAGCTACACCCCTGGCCCTATTTTTTATACTTTATTTTGAAACCGGGTCTCACGAAGTTGCAGAGGGCCTCACTAAGTAGCTGAGGCTGGCCAGGAACCCAGATCCTCCGGTCTCCGCCTCCCAAGTACTGGGATTACAAGCGTGCACCACCACGCCCGGCTTCATGAAATTATTTATTTATTTATTTATTTATTTATTTATTTATCTTGGTCTCTGGGCTATGATGAAACTAGTTAAAAAGTATACACATTGGCATAAAATACAACTTTTGCTGGTTGTTCCATTAAAATCCTTAAAGACTTTGATCAAGTTAGTTCCGCTACCTGGGCTTCCATTGCCCCATCTGTAAGAGGAGAAAGGGAGATGGGGCCATTGCTAAGTTTCCTTCCCAGTTGACTATTTTATATTCCAATTATTTGCATCTTGTACACAAGGGTAAGGATTTGCAACTGGAAACCTGGCCGCTTCTTAACACAAATTTATTTAGAGAAATGGAAGAAACTGTGACTGTAAGCCTCCACTAGAGGTGAGTCCCACTGGCTGGGCGGATGCTACTCTCAGCTCCCCGAGGTGGGAGGATGCTCACGGTATGCACAAGGAACTAAAGATGAACCATACCAGCCAGGGGCTTCCGATTGACGCACAGCCACACTGGCTGCAACAATGAAAGCACAACATGGGTATGAGGAAGATAAATGCAGATAACAAATGAGGAGGAAGGAGGATAAATGTTTGCAGCATGTGCCAAAGTGGAATGCCGCCCTGGGAGAGAGCCGAGGGGAGAGAGATGCTAAGTGAGACACGGGAGAATAGAAGAGGAAAGAATGAGGTGTCTTTGTTGAAGGCTCATGATGAATAGCTCATCCCCAGGGAGCCTGTTCATGGCTTCTTCGCATTCCTGAACCCTGATGTGCACAGCCTGAGCGCAACACCCTGACTCCTTAAAGTGTGCTTTAACCATTGATACTGAGTTTCTCACCGGCTTTTTGTCTTATTGAATTGAATAATGAAGTCCGCGGACACAAGGAACATGAATGTGGGAAGTTTATTATGAAAGAGAAGCAAGCAGAGGCAGATAACCCCTAGGGTTCTTGGCAGACTGGAGTCCAGCAGGGCCTTCTGGCACTGACCCAGTGTATCCCAGGCCAAGCACCATCAATTCCACACTGCCTTTCCCCAAAGTCCACTCAATCTACAAAGAGAAACAAGCAGAGGCAGATAACCCGTAGGGGCCTTGGCAGATTTCAAAGTCCAGCAGGGCCTTCTGGTACTGCCCAAGGGTAGCCCAGGCCAAGCACCATCAATTCCACACTGCCTTTTGCCCAAATCCACTCAGTCCACCAAAGAGTAGCAGGCTTACAGCTCCCATGCTGGGGAGGGGTCCTGAGAGGTTGCCAATATTGAAGCAGGATAGAGGGATTTATTGATGCTTAAAGCCCCTTTGTCTAGACATGAACCAATGAAGAAAGACCCTGTTTTCCATATTGTTCCTTTACTTAGTTAATTTGTCATCTATGGCTGTTAGCACCCCAGGGTTATGACACTGATTGTTCTGTGTGTTTGTCGCTGGTCTAGACATGACAACAGTCCATGGGTCTATGGCTGGTACACATAGATCATCAGGTCTTGACATCTTGGCTCTACTTGTCCGCATTCAGTTGTCCATGTTCAGGTCTGATGAACAGCACATAACCACCTTCCTTCTTGGGGGTGAGGGGAAGTGTGGGTTTTCTTTCTCTTAACCTTTTATCTCTCAGGGTCCCCTTCTCTTGCTGCCTACCCAATCTCTAGCTCCACACTATGAAGTTTTCAGAATGAGTTTTGAAACTCTAAACTTATTTTCCAGCCACGATCTTGTATTGTGTGGCTGTGTGTGTGGGTTCCTGAGCACACATGTGATAGTCGTGGGCAGAGACTCCCAACATAAAGCATAAAGATTTTTCATGTGTGGTCTCATCTGTAAGTATAAATCCTGTACTTCACAGGGAAGGGGTTGAATTGCTAAGAACAATACTATATTGAAAGGAAGTTTATTAAAACAGTTAAAAACATGAGCTTTGGTGGCAGATTCATTCAGAGCAGAAACCCCTGCTCCCTCATGATATGGTGGCCCATGCCTGTAATCCCAGTACTGGGAAGGCTAAAATGGGAGGATCACAGGTTCAAGGCCAGCCTTAGCAATGTAGTAAGACCCTTAGCAACTTAGACCCTGTTCCAAAATAAAAAATAAAAAGGGCTGGGGATGTAGCTTGGAATGCCCCTGGGTTCAACCCCCAATACCACAAAAAAAGGAAAAAGAAAAAGCCCGGCTTTTGAGTTTATTATTAGTTGAGGGCCTACCTCAGTTTTCTCAACCTTAAAATGAGCATTATGCAAATACTTATTGTATAACATTATTGTGAAAAGTAAATGAGTTTAAAAAAAATTAGAGCAAGGGTTTCCATACAGAATGTGCTCCAAATCAAAAAGTTTTATGGAAAAGAGGTGTTAATAAAAATAAAAAGCAGAGAAGTCAGCAGGAAAAAAGTATTTTTAAAGTAATTATTCAGGTCCTATATCATATTTTTTGAAGGATGAAATATTGCTCTCATTTTTCATGCAATATACATAAGCAGAATGAGTTCTAGACAGTTCTGTCTTTAGAGTAGACATTCTAAAGGTGATGGGAAAAGGTGTTTGGTACATTGCGGATTTTGTATTGCTCTCCTCTGTTCTTGGCTTCATCTGGTCCAAGTGAGTCTGTGAGTCAGCAGCTCACCTAACTTGCATCATAGGTATGATTTATAATATCTTGCTTCTTACTCAAAATTCTTTGAACCCGTTCAATTTTTGGTCTCGTCCCTGGAGTTTCTTCTAAACTCTTCTCTTCTGTTCTCTAAGTTAGCTCTTTCTTCCTCCACACACACCAGGAGAGTGATTAAAGTTTCCTTCTTTGTCTCACCCCCATTAAATGCTTAGGGGCATTGGCCTGGGGAGAGGCCTTTTCTCAGAGAAATGCAAATGATTAGGCTACTCTGGGCTCCTGCAAAAGGAAGAAGGATGTGTGCAGTATTGCAGAGAGTAAGCTTTTCACTGAAAAGTTCTAATAGGACTGGTTTCTACGGCACAAGAGAAACGCTGGGGAAGTCTAAAGGAAGAGACGTTTCATCTGGAACAAATAAAGAATAAACTTCAGGAGACAGGTAGTGGTGGAGACCAAAGTTAGTGCTTGCTCCTCAGAGGATAAGCATAAACTGCTTATCTAGTTATGGTGGATGGTGAGGAACTTGTCTAAGGAGGAAACATCTTAAGCAAGGCCATAAAAGGCATGGTGGTGAAAGAGGTTATATTAAAGAAGAGCCATAGATGGGCATGAGGGTGTATGCCTGGAACCCAGTACTTGGGAGGCTGAGACAAGAGGTTCTCAGGCCGGACACCAGGCTCGATTAAGTCGGGAGACTCTCTGCAACTTAGCTAGACCCTGTTTCAAAACAAAAAAATAAAAGGCTGGGGGTGTAATCCAGAGGTAGAAAGGTAGAGGTAGATAGGCTACTGGGTTCAATCCCCAGGAACACACACACACAAACACACACACACACACAATCCTTTTTGGGACATGGGCTATAGATAGAGGTCTAGATATAGATGAAGCAAGAAAAATAAGGAAGAAAATTATCTTCTTACAGAGAGCTTTGTATTTATTCAGTTTTATCTAACCAAACAACAACATTAAGAGGTAAATTTCACATGTATTCCTATGAAGGAAATCCTTGGAGTGTCAAAAATCTTAAATGTTTTAACTGTGCCAGGATATACATTTCCATTATATCTGATGGGATGGCCAGGCTTCCATGAACTTGAAGACACAGTTTGATCCCACTCATATTTTCCTTTATTACTGTGACCCAAATAAAAACTCAGTGGAAACCAGGGTAACATTGCAGCCAGCTCATTATCTGTTGTGTGGAGGTGGAGACCCGCTGTCATTAGCATGGGGGAGGACAGATGCTAAAATTCTGACTTTCCTAAGGAGGAACTATGCAGCCACATGGAGCAGAGGTTTCAAGCTGAACGGAAATGGGAACCAGCGTTGGTGAAATTGACAGCATTCATAAATAAATGAACAGGGCCGGGCATGGTGGCGCACGCTTGTAATCCCAGTACTTTGGGAGGTGGAGACCAGAGGATCCCGGTTCGCGGCCAGCCTCAGCTCTCGCTTGTGTACTTGAGTCCCAATGTTTTCTTGGGTGGGAGAAAAGTATGATATGATAATAAGCAAAGTAGTCAATAACTTATAACCTGAGTATAGATTAAGAAACTGTCACTGATATCAAAGTGCTGTTGCTCCCTCATCCACAGTGTTATTCTCCATGGTTTGAGTTACCCACAAGCAACTACAGTCTGAAAATATTAAATGGAAAGGCCTAGAAATAAACAACTTGCAGGTTTTCAATTGTGCACCACTCTGAATGGCATGAGGCAATGTGTGTGTGTTTGTGGGGGGTACTGGGGGTTGAAATCAGAGTCATTCTACCTCAAAGCAACACCCCCAGTCTTTTTAATTTTTTTTTTTAATTTTGAAACAAGGTCTTGCTAGGTTGCTAAGAGTCTTGCTGAGTTGCTGAGGCTGGCTTTGAACCTGCAATGCTCCTGTCTCAGCCTCTCAAGTACTGGGATTAGAGTTTTACAGTCACTTATTCTCTCCTTCATCAAATGTCTATTATAGTCTAGTCCTCATCATTTAATTTCTGTAATTACATTCCTGAAGTGAAAATGAACCAACACAGATCCAAAAGATGGTATTTACATGAAGGAATTGAAGGTGACCCACTTCACATAGTAACTCTAGCAAGAGAAGTAAGGAGTAAAGACATTTAATTTAATATGGGAAGCAGATAGGATTTTAAGAATGGGGGATAACCAATGTGGAGCAGTGGACTGGAGCCCCCACTTTGGAGAGACTGTCTAGAGAACGCCCCGTGCACCTTTGAAATTTGAGTATGCAAACGGGAGAGTCACACAGGATGATTCCTTCAACAATAGCCACGCCCATTTCACTACATAACTGCAAACTGAGCCTTGCTGCGAAGAGGCCTTTTCTATGACACATGAGGCTGCACTGTAGTCACCACGTGGAAGAAAGAATTATCAAGGGGAAAGGAGGCGCTCATAGGGAGTGTTCATTACATGCCCGGCACTGCCTGACCCTCTGGGAGTCTCAATCAGACGATTATTCTCCAAATGATCCTTACAACCATTTCACACACAAGGGACTGAGCCTCAGGGGAGTCAAGTAGCTTACCAGGGTACAAAAAGAAGTGAGGAAGGTCAGGCATGGTAGTGTGTGCCAGTATTTCCAGTACTTGGAAGGCTGAGACAGGAGGATCTCAGGTTTGAGGCCAGCCTCAGCAAAGTAATAAGACCCTGATTTAAAATAAAAAAATAGAAAGGACTCGGAATATAGCTCAGAGGTAGAATGGCCCTGGGTTCAATCCCTAGTATCAAAACAACAACAACAAAAAAAACAAGAAAACTAAAAAAAAAAAAAAAAACTCAAGAAGGTGGTGAGGAAGTGCTGGAGCTTTCTGTAAAAGACAAAACATTATCTAGAAACGGAAATACAGATCTGAATAAAGCGCCCTCAATGTCCCAACACCTGGACATGAGCCAATGAACAATTGTCTAAGTTTAAGGAAACCACGGAGCTTCTGTGAGCTTCTTCCAGCTGGTTTGTAAACCAAGGGTATCAACCAGACTGTGCTGTACATATAGAGGCATAGGAAAAAGTTTTACTTTATTTATTTATTTATTTATTTATCTATCTATTTATTTATTTATTTTTAGCATCTGTAGTAAAAACCATGATGTGATAAGCTCATTTCAAGATAGAAGTCTGGGCTCTGGGGCCTGAGTATAGGTAAAATCGATCTGCTCATTAGACAAAATAATAATAATAATAATAATAATAATAATTTCGTGTTCTCTCAGAGTACGAGTAAAGGCATCCAGATAACTGAAAGTTGAAAATTCAAGAACTGACCCCTCCTTACAGTTCCATAAATCTTCGGGAAAATTATTAAAGTCAAAAAATGCTACAGTAAAGGGTTTAGTTTTTACAGGAAGGAAGAACCAGTAAAGTTCTGCATGTGCAGGCCCCAGTCAAGAAGAGACAGAGCCAGAGAAGAACACACAGGCTCGGATCTCCAACAAATGGACTCCAGTCACTGGAGGGCACGCACAGCGCTAGGTTTCCAAGCCAAGGGAAGCCCGTCTGAGCTCTTGAAGAATACTTCAAAAAAAAAGGAAACACCAAAGAAGCTAGGCAGAGGAGATACTTCTTCCATGTAAGCTAATACTGCTATGAATCAATGGAGCGATTCTCAGGGGGCTGAGGGTGTTGATGTGACTCTAAGTTCAATCCTTGATCCCCTCTTTCCCGGCTTCTCAAAAAAGCAACAACAAAAACAGGAAGAAGAAACAATAAAGGCATTAATCGTACCAGAAGAAGTGTGTGCCATTCAGTGTAATGGCCAAAACCTGGAGAGGTATTTTCCCAGCTTAGGAGTCTGGTGGAGATAGAGGCACCTACAAGAGTGAAGCTGTAGAACCATGCACGCTCTACAAACACCCAGACTGTCTGTCTTTGGGTTAGAAATGCAAAGTGTATTTTACACAGAAATGTACATATCTGTCCTGTTGCAGGCCTGCTCTGGACAAGGCAAAGTTTTACCACCCTCACTGTTTATCTCTCCATAACCTGGTGTCTTAAAATCTTACAGGAATTTCCTCATTCCCAGAACTCGGCAGAACAGAAGCAACACTATCTATGCAAGCTTGAGAGAGCAGAGAAAGAATCCAGAAGTGGAACATTCTCTCAGGACCCATAGTCTATGATAGTTAAAACTGTAGATGGGGCTGCAGACAAGAATTCTCAAACGAAAGCTGACCAGTTTGTCTTGTATTACATCTCAATAAGTCATGGAGAGGTAGTGACGACAGGGTGGATCACATTTCAATTGAAGAGACATGCATTTGATAAAAAGTATTGCAGACTGAAAGTTTTGTCCAAGAGCGACAAATGACAGTATGCCACCTATCAGGCAAATGGAAATTATCATGAGCAAGAATGGGCCACAAAGACTCCACAGAGCCGAGCGTGGTGGCGCACGCTTGTAATCCCAGTACTTTGGGAGGCAGAGACCGGAGGATCCGGGTTCATGGCCAGCCTCAGCTCTCTCTCTCTCCCCTGTCTCTCTTTCTCTCTCTCTCTCTCTCTCTCTCTCTCTCTCTCTCTCTTCATGAGACCCGGTTTCAAAATAAACTATAAAAAATAGGGCCGGGGGTGTAGCGCGGAGGTAGAACGCCCCTGCGTTCAATCCCCGGTACCGCAAAAAAAAAAAAAAAAGACTCCACAGGATTCCCGAAGACACAGCCACAATGAGACAAACAGAAGTATATAAGGGGGAAAAAAGAATGAAGAAACACTAGGTAGAGATGGAAAAATGGATTAAATGAAGGCAGTATAAGAGAACCTTAAAAACTACCAAGTAGAATCGGATGTCTCCTTCACTTAAGGCAGTGAAGAACATGAACAACCTTGTAGCTACTTAAAGGTGAGAGGAAACAAATTCAAAACAAAACAAAAGTCCTTGGCAAGCCTGTGCAGTGTAAGAGAGATCCATGGATACACAAATCTGGGAACTTTAGAAGGGTCTACTGACAACTTCTGAAAAGACAACAGATGACCTCATTGCTCACGGGGGCTGAAGTATTGAACATACTATAATAAGGGAGGACCTTACCTTGTCAGAGTCTGAAATTAAGTCCATGTCCCACCAGTGTCTACGAGTCAGGGGAGGAAATTTCTAAGCATTGGGGTCCTAGGCTAGACTATTTTGAAGCTAATCTGGCAAGATGGGGAACTGTTTGGGACGTGGCAGGGACCGTGAACCAAGACTTCTAGAACTGTGGACGTGGAGAATCAAAAACCTTAGAGATGGGGTTGTAGCTTTGTGGCAGAACACTTGTCTGTCATGCATGGGGCCTGGGTTCCATCCCAGTACTGCAAAAGAAACAAATGAATTTAATGTAAGTCTAGATGAATACGCTGTTAATCTCCATCAGAAAGCTATTTTAGCTCCTTCCCAGTTTTATCTCACAAAACAAGTTATCTCTTGAAGCACCTGCTACATGTCTTTTGCTTATTCTGAGTATTGGTTAACACAGGAACAGAAAATGATGCTAGTTTTAGTTCTCAATCACTAATCTAGGTTTTATTTCTGACTAGATATTTTTCCCTTCCGTTTTCTAATTTAAAAATATGACCAAGTTTTTCTACATGTAGAGTTTCTTTTTTTATTTTTTTTTTGCAGTGCTAGGGATTGAACCCAAGGGCATTCTACCTCTGAGCTCCACCCCCAGCCCTATTTTTTATTCTTATTTTGAAACAGGGTCTCCTAAGTTGCGGAGGGCTTCACTAAGTAGCTGAGGCTGGCTGCGAACCCCGATCCTCTGGTCTTAGCCTCCCAAGTACTGGGATTACAAGCGTGCTCCACCACACCTGGCTTACATGTAGAGTTTTGTAAATAACTCTCTAAGAGAGTAGACCCTATGAGAGTGCAGTGAGGCTGATTTCTGCCTAGGAGGTAGCCTCCATCATGTCTCAGAGGCAGCTCTGTGTCTTAACCTCTTTCTTCTTTAAAAACATCAATTCTTAAACTAAGTCCATGTTCTCTGTGCCCCATAGCTACGATCCTTTCTTTATTGTGTTTATTTTTCTTTTCTGTTTAATTTATGCCTTGTTTGAGAACTGATACTTTCTTCTTTTCTACTTTTTTTTTGTGTGGCACTGAAGATTGAACGCAGGGGCATTGTACCTCTGAGCTACACCCCCAGCCCTATTTTTTAATTTATTTTGAAACTGGGTCTCTCTAGGTTGCCGAGAGTCTTACTACTTGCTGAGGCTGTCCTTGAATCTGCGATCTCCCTTCTCAGCCTCCAAAATACTGGAATTACAGGCCTGTGCCACCACACCTGGCAGCTGACTGATACTTTCGAAAACTAAATGCAGACCATCAAACATACATGTACAAGAAAGGACCAGAGGATTAATAAGCCAAAGTGCTTTACAAAGTGTGTTTCTTGGCAAAATAGGCCAAATGGGGAACTTATTAAAAATCTACCACTCTTGTTTTCTATATCTCTTTAAGGAGCAGGTATAATTTTTGCCATAGAAATCCAGTTTAATTTTATAAAAATATAATAAAAACGATATGGTCATACTTATGCCTCCTTTGCCTACCCTTCACTGTGCGTGTGTGCAGTTTGTGCATGGCAGAACATACTGTGGAATGGGGCAGAGCTGGTCAGTGTGATAGCCCAGAGTCCCTCCCTACAGCCACCACCCGAACCCTCTCCCCGAACTACACCTCAGCCCTCCAGGCTGTGTGATCCATCTTTGGCAGTAAAGATGGGGAAGTGAGATGACTTTCTTGAGTCCATTTCATAGGGAAACTCAGTCTCCTTCCCCCTCTTGGGAATCGAGTCTTCGTCTTCCACTTTCAAGACCGAGTTCAGGATCTGTGCGGGTGAAGTGCCTGTGTAAATGTGTGGGTTCTACAGCCAGGGGCTACGTTTGTGGTGTCCAAGTTAAGAGAACTAAACACAGAAGTGAAAGTTAGACATTCCTAACTTGCATTTGTTGGCATTGATAAAAGGTCATAGCCATAATAGAAGAAAGAGGCAATTCTATAGTTGGAAAGACTGACCCTGTGAGCTTTCTTATAGCCTTCAGGATATCCAGTGTCAACCACAGAGGTCCTGCCATGACAAAAGTAGAGCAAAAGCTACTCACTCTTCCCTCGTGAATTTTACAACTCTGCGGGTGTTTACAGTAGGTGAGAGTAGACAATATTTCTAGATGAAATGCAGTTCAACAACTTTTCCTCTTTCCAAGTCTTGGCAGTCTTATTGTATGATCAAATCACAGAGTCAAGGTTGTGTCATGATTTGAAACCTGTCTTTAGTACAGTCTTATAAAACTAGGGCAGAATCAGAGTAATGTTGATCCACAGAATCCCAGCACCTTAAATAACATCAACAAGAAACGGCCAGGTGCCTCTTGGAAGAGCTAAGTGTGACCTCAGTACTGAGAACCGCTGGTTTCCAGAATCTTCCCTCACTGTTCAGTGTCTTGTCAGACGTTAGATGAACAGTGTTTACTGATTTCTGTTTTACTCACTGCCATTGGCTTGCACTCTGATTTTTGCGATCGCTGTCTACGTCAGTGACTTTGAGCGTGTCTCTTAGCTTCACTGCTGTCGATGGCCATGCATAAATTAAGAAAGACGATACCATTTCCCATCGGGAGTGAGGGAATGAATGAACTTGGCATCATCACCTGGATGACAGCTTTTGCCTTGCAGTGACTTGAACTATTCTCAGACATGGCCTTCGTGAGACTGCCTTCTGAACCCCTCAGTTCAGCCATCTTAGATCAGTCTGCACCCCCTACTCAGCAAAGGTGTTAGTTGGGGAAACACACACCACACATTCAACGGGTCATCCATTACCTTCCGGTTTTTTGTACATAGTCAACCACAGGTCCGTAAGTAACTGTGGCCACACCTGCTATGAGTCAGTCTTTTCTAAGAGATCAAGATATAGCAGAAAGAATCAAAGGATGTGGCTTAGGACAAGGTGGAAGAGACAGACATTAAATCAACACACAGATACGTTGCACTCACTAAGGTTGTGGTAGACAAGAGGAAGGTACCATGATTGTTTGTAATGTCCTGTATGAACTGCCCTGTTGCTGGATAGAAACCTGGTGCTGCCAGTCCTAATTCCACCATAAATCCCAGTTGATCCTTTCATGCCTCAGTGACTTCCTAGACACTCACCCTTTGAGTTTTCCTTTGATCTCAGGTTTCTTTAAGGGAAGATTCTTTTACCTAAACAAACCCCCCACTGATAAATTCACCTGCTTCCTCAACATCCCTCTTGCACCTGGGATAGCCATTCCAAACTCAACACACCTGAAGCAAGGTGACTTTCTCTCCAAACTTGCTTCCCTGTGAACCTTGAAAATACCAGTGGAAGGCAGCTTGATTCTTGTAGAAGCCCCAGACCTATACATCCTATTTCTTCTCTTTGTCTCGTACATCATAAACATCCATCGGCTCTAATTTCAAAATATTTATGTATCAGCTATGCAAAATGATTAAGTTCTAGAGATCTGTTGTGCAGTATTGTGCCTATAGTTAACAATACTGAACTGTGCACTTAAAACATTGGTAAGAAGGTGGTTTTTATGTTAAATGTTCTTACCACCAAAAACAAACACCACCAACAACAAAAGCAAGTACAATAGCCAAAGCAAAACAAAGAAAACTATAAACAAATTTCTTTTAAAAACAGATTTCAGTGAATTTTGGAGTTGACAGGTTGATTACCTTGATCACAGTGTTGATTTTAATGATTGTATGCATATGACCAAACATTAAATTGCATGTATTAAATATGTACAATTTTACATATATCAATTATACACCAACGAAGCTAGATATAAACAGAGTCACACTAGCTTCACCACCTCCACCACTGCCCGCCCTGCTCCAAGCCTCCATCACCTTCCCCATACGAGTGTTTCTGCTTCTATCTCTTATCTCTTTGGATTCTATTCTTTGCCAAGAAGCCTGACGTGTCCACTGAAAGTTCCAGATCATGGCTTCTCAGTCCCAGCCAGGGGCATGGTGGTGAACTCAGAGTAGCAAAAGATAAAATCCTCATTGTGACCTACAGAGTTACACACGATACATCCTACTTCCAGAAACTTCTCAGCTCTCATCTCCTAAGCTCTTTCACCCTCTCCAGTCACATTGGCCAACTTGTTCCTGCACAATGTCCCGCAGTTTCTTCTTCCTCTTAACTTGTAATGAAAACCGAGGCCTTGCCCAATCTCTTGTGAAGCTCTGGCTTGGGGAGAACTCTTTTTTTATTGTATATCTCTTTTTTATTACATTTATTGGTGCATTGTAGTTATACATTTTGGTAGGTGTCAGGGTATCAGAAGCATGCATGCACACATTGCTCATTTAGCCCTCCCTCAAATCCCACCCCATTCCCTCCCCCTTCCCTCTTTTCCGTGCTTAGCATAGTGATTGACTCTGATAAGTTTGTTTATATACATCATGTGCATAGTGTATTTCCCTCTTTCCCCCTCCCGTCTCCCTCAGGTGTCCATCGACAGACGAATGGATCACAAAACTATGGGATATGTACACAATGGAATTTTACGCACCCATAAAGAAGAACAAAATTACATCATTTGCAGGGAAATGGAGGG
The DNA here is from genome assembly GCA_004027185.1 of Glis glis. Lineage (NCBI taxonomy): Eukaryota > Metazoa > Chordata > Mammalia > Rodentia > Gliridae > Glis > Glis glis. Next base: position 65,331 of record PVJS01004473.1, read on the forward strand.
CACTGGAGAACATTATGCTAAGTGAAATTAGTAAATCACAAAGTGTGAAAAGTCGGATGTTCTCCCTAATATGTGGAAGCTAGGGAGAATGGGATTTAGAAGGGACTCCAGACAAAGAAGGAGAAAACTTTAGTTGGGGAGAACTCTTCAAAGTTATTCAGATAGAGAAGAAGGGGGCTGAGCCTTTTTCTGGCCTCTCCCACACAGACCAGTCTCACACTGCAGGCCCTACCTAGTAGGGATGGCTCTGCCCAAGGAGGTTCACTTCTGCTCAGAATAATGCCAAGAGAGGGATTTGGCTGAAGGTTCCCAACTGCAAACAGCTTGCATCAGCTCAGTAAATGATATCCTTAGGCCTGAGGGGATGGATCTGGGCTGAACTTGGCACCTACGCTGCCTGGGTTTATGTCCTGTCAATGACTACTCTGAATGCAAGGTCAGGTAAAAGAAAAAAGTAATTACCAGTTGGGAGAGACCCTTTAGTTTGCATTTGAACTCCCAAGGATTATTACTAGTTTCAACGTGGGACTGTTGCTTTATGAACAGAGATGTAAGCATGGGTTTGAATTGGTGAATGCAGAGAGGAACCCTTATGTCAGGAGCGGGGGGCCAGGTTTCCATTCCTAGCCGGCTGCCCACAGTGTTTCCCTACGCGAGTTGCTATCCCTCTGGCCTCCGTTCCACCATCCGAAAGCCCTATGCGGGCATAAATTGATTTTTGAGAGCCTTGGGGTTTAAAGTGTACTCCATCTGAGCCATGGAAAGAATGTGGCTCCCTGATGTGATGGGAAATTATAAAATTCGCAAAACCTTCTAAAATGCTCATTCATTTTATTACGGCTGTTTAATGGTCTTCATTCAAAGTGCAATTACTTACAGAGAGAAATCAATTCTTAGAAGGGGACTAGCAGATAATTTCTTAAAGCACTTGCTGTTTAGTACTGTGTATCTGAGCCTATATTTGCTTCCCAGAAAATGTGTTACACATCCATGAAGAGGGCACAGAAGGCACCGGACGCTTCACACCGCACGCGCTCCACACCTGTTCTTATAATTCAGTTATATGGAATGATAGGTGATATTTTCCCATGTGGATAATGTTATTGTTATAGTTAGATATAAAATGCCCCCTAATGAGTTCATTTGTTAATGTTTGGAGCTGACGTAATTGAGTCATGAGGGTTGTAATGCCAGGGTATGGCCTAGGCTGTTAGGGCTGGAGGGGGTGGTCCCTGAGGGTACAGCGTTGGGGATTATATATGGTTTCTCCCCCCACTCTCCCTCTTGCTTCTGTCCTCTATGATGTGAGGATCACAGCCCATGTGCTCTCCCTCTCTCTGCCTCCCCCTGCCATGCCCTGAGATCCCTGGTCTCTAACCTAAATGTGGACTGAACCTGAAACCGTAAGAAAATAAATCTTCTTCTTCTTTCTTCTAAGTTACATGGTCAGTGTTTTAGATTGTAGCCTCAAGAATTCTGACCAGAACAGATTTAAATATTCTCAAGATTCCCAGGCTAGCCCATTCACTAGCCTTTTCAACTTATACTGACACAAACAACTGCATAATGAATAGTATGTTTGGTTAGTGCAATACTGGGAACTGATAGGAGGGAAACACACAGAAAAAGAAGACTTTAAAAATTAGTTTCTGAAACTTGATTATAGAAAGAGGTACCCAAAATAAAAAAAAAACTATGCCAGGAAGCCATTTCCACTTGCCTGATTGATATACACACCCATTTGCTTTGTAACACCTTAGGTATTGATAAGAATATGAAGAGAGACACAGACCCAGATAGGCTGTCCAGAGATCAAGTTGGCAATATCTATCAAAGTTACAAATGTGCACGCTCTGATCCAGCAATTTTATTTCTAGAAATTTGTCTTACAAATAGACTGCACATGGCAAATTCGTGAACTTAGTAGTTTAGAAACATGTCTGAGATTACAAAAGATTTGGAACAGGGCTGGGTACATATCTCAGGGAGAGTGTGCTTGGCTGATGTGCATGAGGCCCAGGGTTTGATACACAATACTGCCCTACCCCCAAAAGAAAAGATTTTGTAATGAACTAAATATCTAGCAGTAGAGCATAACTGAATACACAAAGATTAAAAAGAAGAGTGAAGAGGTACCTTCTATACTCAAAATGTATTAATAAGTGAAAATAGCAAGATGCCAAGCATTGTGCTAGTATTTTTGTAAAATAAGAAGAAAATGCATACATACTTAATTCTGTAGCCTTAAGATACTTCTGTGAATTAATGGAAGAAACTGGATGTCGTCATTTCCAGGAAGAGGAGCTGAATGGTTTGGAGTACAGGATTAGGAGGGGATCTTGCCTCAATACACACTTTCTCATTTATGACTTTTAGCCATGTAAAGTGGTTGTCTCTTTAAAACAAAGAATACGTTTTAAAATACTGTGACACATACAAGTTTGAAGAAAAGCTAATTTCTAATTTAATTAAATTTCTAATTTAATTAGCAAAATGGAGAGCAATGGGGTCATAGTGGGCCTAGTGGCCCTGGCCAGAGGAGCCTGGGGTAGGGGCTTCTGGCTGTCCCAGAGCTCTGGGGAAAGTGGCTGAGATGGAATGATTCTTTGGGAGAGACAGCTGTCTCCACCAATACACTTGTGTCAGGAGAGTCAGGGACTTCTAATTGCAGAGTCTTTAAAGACCTCCCTATATATGCACAGGAAAAAAATCTGAGGCCTCTGGGCCTAATGCAAAGAGAACCTGGGTGGTAATCAGGAGACTCTAGATCTAATTACAAACAGTCAATTATGTGGTTTTAGTTGAATCATCTAATCTCATGGTCCTTAACTCTGGCTACACATTGAATTTAACAAGGGAGCTTTTAAAAACTATACTCATGTAGGGGGTGGTGGGGAGGGGAATCTCTAAAGAATTTGGCTTTTTATTTTTTTTAAAGAAAGCTTCTTACATGATCCCAAAGCAAAGCTATGGCTGAAAACCTTTTCTTCTCCTCCCCCTTATTTGTTTCTGTTTTTGCTTCAGTTTTATAAGGTGTCAGTTTGTGATTTACAAGCAAGGATTGATGTCATAGAATGACACTTTGGGTGTGGGGGACGGGGTACTGGGGATTGAACCCAGGGTAATTCTACCTCTGAGCTATACTCCCAGTCTTATTTCATTTTATATTTTGAAATAGGGTCTCACTAAGTTGCTGAGAGCCTTGCTAAGTTGCTGAGGCTGGCCTTGAACCTGTGACCTGATCCTCCTGTTTTAGCCTCCCAAGTACTAGCAGTACACACAACCACATGAGGCTGATAAAAAACACATTTTAACTTCCTAAGTTACTTTAAGAATAAAGACAAAGTTTGCAAGAGGTGGTTGCCATGATCAGCACATTAGAAAGTGCTCTAGGAAGGAGATCTATGCATATGCCACATCTGTGTTTTGAAAGTCCCCATGGAAGAAGTGTAAGGAGGTCCTAATTATACCTATCCAGACCATAGCATTGGCATAGCAAAGCCCAGGAACTCCCTTGAGGCTTTGTAGAAAACCTGGTTGTTAGCTGGGAGTGGTGGTGCACGCTTATCATCCCAGTACTAGTGAGGCTGAGACAGGAGGATTGCAGGTTCAAGGACAGCCTCCGCAAGTAGTGAGACTCTCATCAACCTAGTGAGACCCTGTTTCAAAATAAAAATAAAATAGGGTTGGGGGTGTACTTTGGAGGTAGAATGGCCCTGCTCAATCCCCAGTACCATACACACACACACACACACACACACACACACACACACACAC